>MNCI01029592.1:596655-624167 GCA_015680685.1 Gnetum montanum
AAAAGAAAAATATAAAATGTTTAAGAGAAACAAAAATAGTATAATGATATTATAATTATAATCATAGCTTTTACCATATAAAACCATCAACTTGTAAATGAAGCATTAGTTGGTTGCGGTGATGCAGGCTCTACAATGTAGCCACTTCAAGACAACCACTTCGAGGTAGCTGCTTCGATGTAGCTGCCTTGACATAGCTACTTCAAAGTAGCCACGTCGATGTAGCCATGTTGATGAAGCCCTATCAATGTGCCTCATTAACATATGCAACGATCCATTGACGAGGCCCTATCTATGCAGTGTCTATTTTCGCCTATAAATATGCATGCTTCTGCAGTGTATTGGCATTTTTTGACCAATAAAGTAGGCAAAATCTTACATTTTTATTCCGTAGTCTTAAAGAATAGTTAGTGAGTGCTCGTAGTGTGGATTTGAGTCAGTTGTATAGTGTCTTATTTGAGTGACAATGTACCTGGACACATTCCATGAACAGTAATAAGACCAAGATTAATTCTTATTCATTGCAACACTTTGACTTAGATAAAATTTACTTTCCATGCAATTTACATTTCATGTACTTAGTTAATATTTAAGTTTCGATGCATGTTAATGAATTGGAAGAATGAGCATGACCAAGTTCGAGTGTAAACATGTATTCGCTTGGTAATCCTAGTAGCATTATTGCTTGGTTCACCCAATAGCATGGCACATGGTAATCCTAGTAGTGGATACATGGGTTCAAGACATGTACGATAAGCTAGGAATGTACATTCATCACTTGTAGGCTAGTTTAGACTTTATTTTCCATGGTTAATTCATTCAAATATTTGATTTCTTTATTATCACTAGGAGTAGCATAAGGCCAAAACAACATCAAGAATCATATGCCTCACTCTGGACTAAACCATACATGACAAAGCTACCACTAGTCCAAGTGGAAAGATAGTGAATTGCAATCAAGGCATAATGATCTAAATGCCACAACTAGTCCCATACATAAAATTCAACCAGATCATGCATGAATGCTTGTGATTCATATGGTTGGATGTAGGGGGTACCTCATTGCTCATCATTGGCACCGTTGTCGAGGACACTGCTAGTTATCTAGATTAGTTATATCATACATGATTGCTATAAATGCATTAATGATTTATCTTTTAGAAAATATTAAGTCACAGACATCATTAACTAACAACAATGTCTCTTTCAAAAGGAATTGATAATGAATCATATGAAGAAAACATTCATTGGAGAACTAATGAGATATATACTAAAGAAAATTGGACCAACCTCATGCAAGGGCTTTGTATGTTCATGACCACCTTGACTACACTCAAGGACTACATTCACCTAAGGCAGAAAATCCTAGAGGAGATGAAGTAAGTCCTAGAATAGGGGGGCCTCAAGGCCTAGGACCTTCTCAAAACCTAGAAAAGATAAATCAAGGGATCATGGGGAACATCATAGAAGCCATAGTAATCCTCCCAGTTCCTCATGTTTCTCTTCCTCTTCAACATCTAGTTCTAATGAAGATGAATATAGGTATAGAGATAGAGCTCTATTATGGAATCAAGGTAAAGATAGAAATCAAACCCAAGGGCAAGATCAAAGACATCAAAATGAGCATAAAAAAATCATCACAATTAGACAAATAGAAATATAAATTTTCACTACAACATGTTTGATGACAATGAACCCTTATTGGCCACTAAGAGCATGATGCAGATTACAAAGGCAGTTGAAATACTTAATAGTCATCACAAGGAAATTCACATCAAAAGGCTTGATATGAATAATATTTCTAAATTTTTTTGAGGCTATGACTCTAATCCACAATATTATTTGCAAGCCCTCCATGATGCCTATGTCTTACAAAACATTGAAAGTGGGTGGAAAAAGCTTAAGCTATTTCCTAGGACACTAATAGATAAATCCAAAGTGTGGTATAGATTGTTGAAACCAAATTGAATTCATCGGTGGTCTATAATGCTGAAGCTCTTCAATGAGAAATACCAAACCTATGCAAGGGTGTTCAACCTAAGGAAATGAATCCAAGAATGGAAACAAGAACAACATGAACCCTTGGATATGGCCCTAGATAGATACTATTCTCTACTAAATAAATCTCTAGGCCATGGTTTCTCTTAAGAAGAGCAACATTTTCACATCATAGATGGGCTTCATATTCAATTGAGAGAGACCATTGGGATGTATGCTTAAGTTCAGTTATATGAACAAGGAACCCATTAGATCCAAAAGCTAATTGAGCATGTGGTAAAAGAAGAAGGAGAGCTATGTAAATGGGAGAATGTTGAGAAATATCATTGGGACCCAACTCTTCAAAAGAAGAAGGTGCATATCTATGATAAGGAAAAAGAGGCAGCTCTTGATGGGGTGGTTTCACAATAAACCTTGTTAATACAAAAGTCTATTGATGAGCTTAATGCAAGGTTAGATAAGATGTCAGAATGGGGAAATGAAAAATTTATAACTTTTTTAGAAATCGTAGAGGAGAGAGAAACACAAAACAAATTAAGTGATCACAACAAAAGAGGGAAAAAGAACCAAGAAATAGCTAGGGATACTTATCGGCAAAAATGGAAAATGACTATAGAAGAAGAGGCTATAGACTTAACCACCAAAGTAGATGATGGATGTGACATCTATATATATGACCATCTAAATGGTACCTCACTACTCATCAATATTGATGAGACGCAATATCGCATGGGCCGCGATATTGCGTACGCGATATCGCAGTGTGCCGCCAAGTCTATAAATAAGAGGTGGCTCTCCCTTGTTTCTCATTCTAGGCCTAGAATGTAGCAAAACTCTAGTAGTTTTACCTCTCTAGAGATAGAATAATTTCCATCTGCTCGTAGTAGGAACTCCAAAGTGAACGGATCTTTATTTGAGCAAATATTGTACCTGAACACAAGTTTGTGTGCGGTAATAAAGACGAATTGTTGGATAAACCTTGCAGTACATGGACTAAGCTAATTAGGACTTTATTTACTATTATTTATTATTTATCATTTACATGATTTATTAGTTCATTAAATCTCTCTCAACCCTTCTCCCATAGTTAAGTGCATTCCGTACGATTGCTTCGAACACGTGCGTTACGCTTGGTGATCCCAACAACGAATAGCGTTTGGTAACCAAGGTTGCATTGGTTCAGGGTGTGAACGGTAAGTGGGAATGGATGCTGATGCTAGGTTAATTAAGGCTTAGATAGTTAGTTAAAGTTAGTCAATTAGTCTCTTCACCCTTCACCTCATTAGCATAGGAGATAAAACAGAAAAGATATAAAAATCACATACCTCAGACTTACTTAACCATACAGCCATGACAACTACAAGTAAGTTTGGGAAGACAACGAATGATTAACCTTAAGTGTTCCATAAGGCATGTAGGAACTTATTTTGCAGAGTTCAACCGAATTGCAGGTGTAACGTTTGTATTTGTATGGTTGAGTGTAGGGGGTACCTCGCCACTTATCATTGGCGCCATTGCTGGGGACTAAGTATTTGTGCACTAAGTAGAACATAGGAAATTATCCACATCGTTGGGAGCTTAAACGAACCCTTAGGGTTAATTAAAAAAAATTTATATAACAATTAGTTAGCGCACCGGATAAAATAACAATGTCTTCTTCTTCGAACAAAAGCAATTCATCACCTAGGGATCATACAAGAAATAGTCGGCAATCTAACACACATAACCGAAGTTCGCCAGTTCCTCAACAGCATCGGGTAGTGTATACTCATCACGATGAGTATATACCCGATTTTACCTTTATCCTCCATCAGGATGAATAGCTGCGATGGAGAGACTTGCAAGGTAACATAGTATTACCTCTAGATCATTCAGTCCCAAACATGCTCCTTCGTGCTCTTGCACAGATAGGCATGACACAACTATACGCTGAATATGTTGTAGGTGATTTAGACATAAGGGATTATCATCCCATAGCAACACAACGTTTAAGGGACTCACGGCAGGAGAGCCACCATACATTGTTCAAGGGAAAAGTGGTCCTGCATGTCCTAAGCGAAATTGGAGATGGTGAACCAGTTATAATAGGTTCTCTATTGAATGATGTTGCCCCTCCTAACGATGGTAAGGAGGTGGGGTATTAGAACCTATGCTCCACGATACAGAACCCTGAATCTAATCCCCGTGAATGCCAACTGTTCACTGAGGGAACAAAGACACATGACAAGGACGGGCATTCTGATCGTCATCACGATCGGGACCATAGCCATAGAAGAGAAGGTAAGAAACATCATCATGGCGATGGTTGCCCTTCTTCTTCTCCTTCATAACACCATTCACCCTCTCCTTCCACATTAGGGTGCAGCCATCAAGAGTAGAATGGTGAGGATAAAGATAGGCAAAATAAGAGACCTCGACGAGAGAGTCGAGAGCGAGGACAAGGGCATGAACGAAGGGAAAGTAGGGAACAATGTAGACATCATAGATTTCATGAGAGAGATGATCATGAGAAACCCCTACTTGCCACCTAAAGTATGCTAGATATTATGGAGGTAGTGAGAACACCAATAAGGCATCAAAAAGATAGTCGGATCAAGTGCTTAGACATGAATAATATCCCACGGTTTGAGGGGGGATATAATGCTGATCTTCAAAATCATTTATAGGCATTCCATGATGCCTGTGCCTTGTAGAACATAGAGAATGAGTGTTAGAAATTAAATTTGTTTCCTAGGACATATAAAGGAAGCAGAGAGTTGGTACCGGTCCTTAGAACTAGAAACCATTAGGAGATGTAGTACGATGTTAGAGTTGTTCAATGATAAGTACCAAACATACTTCAGAGTGTCTAACTTGTGTAAGCAGATCCAAGGATAGAAGCAAGATACTCATGAACCCTTGGATGCTGCCATGGGCCGATACTATGCATTGCTACATCGTTGCCTGGGCCATGGTTACGCACAACGGGATCAAATCCACCACCTTGTAGATGGGCTAAGACATGAGACTAGGAGAAGCCTTGGGACTTATTCCCAAGGAAGATTATTTGAACTTAGATCCCATGAAATTCATCGATTGTTGGAGCAAGTAGTCAAAGAAGAAGGGGAGTTATGGAAAAGAGAAAGCACGGAAGAATATAACTGCGATCCTTCCCTTTGGAAGAAGGGAGTGAGATTTTGTGATGAAGAGGATGAGTCACCACTCGAAGAGTTGGTGAATAGAAAAACCTTGCTACTTCAAAAGCTAACAATGGAAGTATCGGCTAAGGTTGATGAAATATGGAGCTCCTTAGACAGTAAAATTGAAACTATCCTAAAAATCGTAGAGGAGTCTAAGGAGGAATGAAGTAGTGACCAGGATAAGAAAAAGAGAAGAGATTCAAGCCAGGCACGTAACAAGGGTAAGGGGAAAATAAATATCTCTGATAAGGTTGTGGATTCTGACATAGAAAATGACGATGGATGTGAGATCTGCCAATATGACCATCCTAAGGGATGTTTCCCAATAATCTCACATCTACAAGAGTTTGGGATGTATGCACTCAACTCAAGACTTAACAGATGGTAGGCACCCCGAAGGTTACCTTATCCCCAAGGTAACCCAAGGTAGTTCCACCAACAGTTAACATATTATCCAAGTGGAACTCCGCCACAACCTATCAGATAACATCAGCAGTGGCAACACCCACAATCATGGGGGATGCCACCGCCTAGGCAACAATACCCTTATAGGCAAGCTGATCCTTATGGCTATTACGTGCAGTAGCGGATTTCTCCAAGTGACTCTATGGGTCACATAACCCCACAATGGCACTACCAAGTTCGGGAGTATTTTAGGACTCCTTCTCCTTCGAGACGCTTTATATCTGTACCATTCTTCGAATCCATCCACCACTCTTACAACGGTAGTTCCACTACCACCCGCTCCAACAATGCAAGGGGAACTCCCCACTCAATCGCAGCAACGCATTGCTACGAGAGCTGTAAACCTTCAACTTGTTGCTGGTTCTAACAACTGCAAGAAGAGAAGATCTTTCTTTGGAACCAAAAGCCCAAACAAGTTCTCACAACCACAAGCGGTTGAGTCTGTGCACGCTCCTCCAACATACAAGACTTCGGAGCTCCCTTCAAACCAACAACAGGGCTTAACGCATACGGTTATGTTAACACATACCGTTACCAATTGAATTAAGGTAGGCCACCTTCCTAAGAAATTATCTAATCCCGGAAGTCCCCTAATTTATTTACAAGTCGCTGGGAATGAACCTCATAAGGCTCTTCTTGACTCAAGTTCTAGAGTCAACTTAATCTCACGAGAAATGTATCAAGCCTAGAACCTGCCTCCACTCAAGAAGAGCCACATTCAACTAGAGCTGGCTGACCAGTCCATCACCATTCCCTTGGGATTGGTGGAGGACATCATTACCACTGTATGTGGTTGGTCATATCCAGCTGATTTCCTGGTGATAGAAATCAACAATAACAAAGAGGACTTTCCAATTATAATGGGAAGGGCTTGGTTGAGTACAATAGATGCATGCCTAGGAATTCACGATCTTTCCTTGGAAATATCTAAGGTAAACATTTATGGAAAGATCGAGAAGAAGAAAGTTCTGTGCATCACATATAGTGACTCAGCGGGTGATGACATGGAGGAATGCTCAGCATCTCCTACATGCAACTAGTATGCCCTAGAAACTCTGAGACAAAGGTGCCTGTATGTAGCAACCACACAACAAGTGGACACCCCATGGTTGATAGCTAATCGAAAGAGCAACCGACCAACATGCATGGAACGAACTAGGGGACTAACTCATGCCAGCAACGAAGGCATAGATACAATGGAATATGAGCATTGCTGACTTTCACCCCTTAATCTAAGAACATCAATCAGGAGAAGTTGGAAACTTCTAAGAAATTCAAATAGGCGTTCATTATTTCGGATCTCTCCCTTTCCATTCAATCATGGGGGAGATGGCCACCTATGCTAATCATTTGGGGCCCTTAGTTCTTTTAAGTTTTTGTTTTACATGTTTTTTTTACACATTTTTATTTTACACATTCTTTTTTTGCACATTTATGTTTTACAAATTTCCTTAACTTTTCTTGTTTTTGTTTTACAACATTGTTTATTATTTTTCATTTCTTGTGTGTGTGTTATCCATCTTGTCAAGTTTGTCATTTAATAAGTGTTCTTCATGATGGTATGAACTATTTTCCTATTGATTGCTAATGTTTGGTTTTTACCTTTAAGTTATGATGTTGATACTAAGGTATGTCTCTTTTGATATGACAGGCAATGAGTCCACTTCATTCATTCATCCACAAGTTTCTATGGTCTCTCTTAGCTTGGAAATGTATAGTCCCTTTCTAAATAAGAACTATAACGAATTAGTGACTTGGCATTTTGCAAACTAAGAAAGGACTCAAGGATTGAAAAGGGTGTGACTTCAAGGGAACTTGATGCATTTGTGTTGGCCATTTTCTTGGGTGCTTGGATGTTTTTCTTCTTGAGTTTTCTTACCATTTCAACGTTACCCACTTATTGGGAAGCTAAGCAAATAAAAATAACAAAGTCTTTGCATAGTGTGATTCTCACGCATAAACACATAAAACAAAAAAGAAGAAGAAGAAGAAAGCGAGAATTCAAAGCACACCCCTTAGATGGAATAATCACTTGGGCTACAAGCACTGGTTATGGAACTAAAATAAACATGTTCCCTCTAACTAAGGCTCTCCTTGCTTCCCATTCTCTCCTCCTTTGTTTCGTCGGAATGGTGGTGGCTCTTGGGTGAAGGCATTCTTGTTACTTCAAGAGGATGGATTGGCCAAATGCATTAATGCAAAGTCACTGGATGTGGTTTGTTTGAGGCTAGACTTGGAATTGGATCTACTAAGTTACATTAATCATTAAACACACAAGGGGCTGTACACCACCTTGTTCTTAGGATTCCATTCCATTCAATTCTCTCCATCCTTCTCTCCATTGTTCACCTCATTGTCGGTTGTATCATTAGTATATATTTTGGTCGATGCATTGTTTTCTTTTAAGTAAATTCTTGTGGTTAAGACTTTAACTCTTGTTCCAAATGACATTCCTAGAGCCTACAAACTCTTTGAATATAGGATTGTCAAGGCATTAAGGGCATGAGCCTGCTTTGGGGAGGACCCACTGAGATTCCTATTTGGTGCACTAGTTAAATTCTTTCCCTTAACATTTTTGTAATCCCCTTTATTTTGTTCATTTCCATCTTGACATCGATTTCATCGACATTATAGTTGTCTCTTTTTCTCCATCTTCTTGTTCTTTTTCTTTCTCCATTCTATCGCTACCGAAGGTTCGCTCTTAGTCATGGGGTTCTTGCTCCAATTTTTTCGATTTTCTCCTAGCCCCTACACCTTTGGTAGTCACCACTCTTATATCTCTAGATCTGTATCAGCCATACCACAACTCAGCCAATGGACTTACACCGAAGTAAGGTATCAATTGCATTATGATTAATTTACCCTTACTAATATAAGACTGTGTTGTGTGTGTAGATGGAAATCATGCAACAATGGATTGGATTTGGAGGAAACACTTGGAATGGACCAGTGCTGAAGCAGCTATGCAAGGAGCAAGATCGATAGTGCGCTTACGGACAGACAACGAAAGGTGCAACCTTGTTGTTGGCAGCAGTAGACTTCTTTTGTTTTCTCTCTTCTTTCTTACCTACCAAATAAGGCCTGATGTCAAATGTATAATGTGTTCACTCTTGTTGTCGTAAACACCATTTTTGTCTTGTCTTGTAATGATGATCCATTCACATGTCGTCTCATTCACCATTAGTTCCATTCAGTCAATAATCCCATACCTTCCCAATATTTTGTAAGGAACTTGAGGATGAGTTTTCATTCAATCATGGGGGTATGATGGGATGCGATATCGCATGGGCCACAATATCGCGTACACGATATCACGTCCGCCGTGATATTGCGGTGCACCACAAAGTCTATAAATAAGAGGTGGCTCTTTCTTTTTTCTCATTCTAGGTCTAGATCGTAGCAAAGCTCGGGTAGTTTTACCTCTCCAGAGATAGAATAATTTTCATGTGCCCGCAGTAGGAACTCCAAAGTGAATGGATCTTTATTCGAGCAAATATTGTACCTGAACACAAGTTTGTGTGCGTTAATAAAGACGAACTGTTGGATAAACTTTGCAGTACATGGACTAAGCTAATTAGGACTTTATTTACTATTATTTATTTTTTATTGTTTAAATGATTTATTAGTTCATTAAATCTCTCTCAACCCTTCTCCCGTAGTTAAGTGCATTCAGTACGACTGCTTCGAGCATGTGCGTTACGCTTGGTGATCCCAGCAACGAATAGTGTTTGGTAACCATGGTTGCATTGGTTCAGGGTGTGAATGGTAAGTGGGAATGGATGCTAATGCCAGGTTAATTAAGGATTAGATAGTTAGTTAAAGTTAGTCAATTAGTCTCTTCACCCTTCACCTCATTAGCATAGGAGATAAAACAAAAAAGATATAAAAATCACATATCTCAGACTTAATTAACCATACAACCGTGACAACTACAAGTAAGTCTGGAAAGACAACGAATGATTAACCTTAAGTGTTCCATAAGGCATGTAGGTACTTAGTTTGCGGAGTTCGACCGGATCATGCGTGTAACACTCGTATTCGTATGGTTGAGTGTAGGGGTACCTCGCCACTTATCATTGGCACCGTTGTTGGGGACTAAGTGTTTGTGCACTAAGTAGAACATAGGAAATTATCCACATCGTTGGAAGCTTAAACGAACCCTTAGGGTTAATTAAAAAAAATTTTATAACGGTTAATCAGCACACCGAAAGAAATAACAATGTCTTCTTCTTTGAACAAAAGCAATTCACCACCTAGGGATCATACAAGAAACAGTCGGCAGTCTAACACACATAACCAAAATCTACCAGTTCCTCATCAGCATTGGGTAGTGTATACTCATCATGATGAGTATATACCTAATTTTACCTTTATCCTCCATCAGGATGAATAGCTGCGATGGAGAGACTTGCAAGGTAACATAGTATTACCTCTAGATCGTTCAGTCCCAAACATGCTTCTTCGTGCTCTTACACAGATAGGCATGACACAGCTATATGTTGAATACATTGTAGGTGATTTAGACACAAGGGATTATCATCCCATAGCAACACAATGTTTAAGGGACTCACGGCAGGAGAGCCACCATACATTGTTGAAGGGCATAGGGGTCCCGCACGTCCTAAGCGAAATTGGAGATGGTGAACCAATTATAATAGGTTCTCTATCGAATGATGTTGCCCCTCCTAACGATGGTGAGGAGGAGGGGTATCAGAACCTATGCTCCATGATACACAACCCTAGTTCTGATCCCTGTGAACGCCAACTGTTCACTGAGGGAACAAAGACACATGACAAGGATGGGCATTCTGATCATCACCACGATCGGGGCCATAGCCACAGAAGAGAAGGTAAGAAACATCATCATGGTGATGGTTTCCCTTCTTCTTCTCCTTTATCACACTATTCACCCTCTCCTTTCACATTAGGGCGCAGCCATCAAGAGCATAACGGTGAGGATAGAGGTAGGAAAAATAAGAGACCTCAACGAGAGAGTCGAGAGTGAGGACAAGGGCATGAACGAAGGGAAAGTAGGGAACAACGTAGACATCATAGACATCATGAGAGAGATGATCATGATGAACCCCTACTTGCCACCTAAAGTATGCTAGATATTACGGAGGTAGTGAGAATACCAACAAGACATAAAAAAGATAGTTGGATCAAGTGCTTAGACATGAATAATATCCCATGGTTTGAGGGGGGATATAATGCTGATCTGCAGAATCATTTACAGGCATTCCACGATGCCTGCGCCTTGCAGAACATAGAGAACGAGTGGTAGAAATTAAATTTGTTTCCTAGGACACTCATAAAGAAAGTAGAGAGTTGGTAGCAGCCTTAGAGAATCCACAAATACCCTTGATTTCACAACCTTTTCATTTTCACTTCTTCACTTTTCTATCTAGGGATAATGATCATATGTTTATTTTAGTATTATAATGGAAAGAACATCATTATGTCCATGGTTAGAGCCTCTTATTATTGGAAATGAGTGGATGGATGATGTGGCCTTGTTGTACATAGAATCAATCTTTAAATGATTTGATAATATAGGATAATATTCACATTATTAGAGCTACATCTTTATTTATTCCTTGTACTTTATTAGAAGAATCAACAAAAATATGTACATGAAAGATAGTAAAAAATTATAGAAAAATGTAGAAAGAATTTAAAAGATATTTAAAAAATGAAAATGATTAAGAAATGGAAAAAGTATAAAAGAATAGAAAGAATATTTAAAAATGTGAAAATTAAGTAAGAAATGTGAAAAGTAAAAAGTAAAAAGTAAGAAAATGTTAGAAGAAAAAATTGTGCAATCTTTGACTGCAGCTGCTTCTACTCACAATAATCACTTATCATTATAATGTAATATTTCTCATTTGACATTAGTGTGATGGGATCGATGAAGTCAATTTCCCAAATGTCCAAAGGTTCCAATGGTTGTATCCACTATTGTGGCCCTTCATTCCTAAGTATCAGCCCTTCATCTCTTTGACATCTTTCATAAGATTATGCAAATTGGTGTGCATTCCTAGATATGGTAGGGAAAAAATAACCTACCATCATCATTTTTAGTGTTGTCCTTTGTCATATGTAATGACCACCACATGGTCCTTCATGCATATCTTGTAGGACCCTTCGTTGACTTTGTTCTAGAATGCATCACCTTATTAACCCATTAGTACATAACTTGTAAAGGTTTCAATTGATTTCCATATATATTTTCATCTTATGGAGGAACTGTTCCTTATATTTCTTATCACACTCAATAGGAAATTCTTGTTTGGTGAGATATGTTATGTAATCAATAATCCATGTCATCTTTGTTGAGTCTACAATAATTGTAGTTTTGGTGAATAAGTTCTCATCAAGAAATTGATTCAATATTGGTTCATCATTCTCTTAGGGTTTCCATCTTTGTCTTGATAAATTTTTTGTTACCACATTTTCAGTTCCTTTTTTATCAATCAAGGTAATGTCAAACTCTTGGAGGATAACTATCCATCTTATCACTTTAGGACTAACCACTAGTTTTTTCATTAGAAATATAATGGTGGTACTATGATCTATGTGAAAATAAATAGGGTACCCAAGCACATAATGTCTAAATTTTTCAAGTGCATACATCACAACCTTGAGCTCATTTTCTATTGTGGTATAGTTAAGTTATGCCTCGATTCTTTGACTGGCACAATGTATATAATAGGGTCTTTTTTGCTCCTAGTGCATAGTTTGAAGGATTTTTTATAATGTGGAAAGGTTTTGATCAATCTAGAGCTCAAAGGATTGGTATCTTGATTAATCTCTATTTTAAGGTACCAAATGCTTTCTCACATTGCTTTGTCCATAACAATGGTACATCTTTCTTAGTTAATTCTACCAATGGTTTCACAATTTTGAAAAGTTTTCAATGAATCTTCTATAGTACCCTATGTAGCCAAGAAATGATCTAACATATTTCACAAGTTGTGGCCTTTGAATGATATTTTGGATAACTCTGATTTTCTCCAAATCTACCTCTATTCCTTTGTGAGATACTTTTTATCCTAGAACTATACCATCTTGAACCATTAAATGGCTTTTCTACTAATTGAGCGTTAGATTAGTCTCTACACATCTTTTCAATAATTGCTCTAAACGATCCAAGGCTTGTTTAAAATGTAGTCCATATGTGGAGAAGTTGTCCATAAAGACTTCAATTCCATTGCTAGTTTTCTTTTGGAAAATGTTGAGTACAAGTCTCTAAAAGGTAGCTAGTGCATTACAGAAGCCAAAGGGCATTTGCTTGTATGTAAATGTCCCCCACGGACTAGTAAATATGGTCTTCTCTTTGTGTTCTAGTGCAATGCAGATTTGATTGTATCCATTATAGCCATCTAGAAAGCTATATTACTGGTGTCTTACTAAAGTGTTTAGGACTTGATCCACAAATGGCAAAGGGAAATGATCCTTGAACATCACCATATTTAATAATCTGAAATCAATACAAACCCTCCACTTACCACCTTTCATTAGGAAAATGACTAATGGGCTAACCCATTCATTGTCTACTATTGGGTAGATGAACCCTACATTCAATAGTTTTCTTAACTCTTGCTTAACAATGTCCTTAAGCTTTGGGTTCAATCGTTTTTAAGGTTGGTGGCATGGTTTGATAGCTAGATCTATATAGATTCGATGTTGGCAGATGTGTGGATCAATTCTAGTGATCTTGTCATAGGACCATAAAATGTAATTAGCCATTTATTTACTACTTCTAGCAATTATATCCTTTGTTCTTTGTCAAGTTTGGCATTTATAATTACTAGTTTCTTATTGTTTAGAAAAGCATATTCAAGTATATCTAGTAGGGTTTTTAATTCTAAGGGTTCTAGTTTGTATGTCTCTTGTATCTCTAATTTTCCCCACTCAATATCTTCTTCCTGATGTGATTTGATACAAAGAGGTTGTCTTTTACTGTTCTAACTTATCTATTTCTTTCATGTAGGCACTTGTGATTTTTTTTGTTGGTTCCATGCATATATTGGATTTGATTTCTTCTTCAGTTATCAGCCACTCGGTGCCTTCTTGTTGAGGGACTGCTGCATATAGACACCTTTGTACACACATATCTTCTATACATCCATTGCATGTTGTGATGGCATTATCTTTTATGGCCCAAATTTTCTACACACAATTGCACCTATTATCACTATATGCTATATATGGAACTCAACAACTCTAAATGATTATGACTTCATCTTCTTGGAGATTTTCAAGGATAAGTCTCTAATCCCAAGCTTAGCATCTATAGTGCTAAGCCATGCTCTTCCCATTACTATGGGAAACTTCCATTTATTCTTTTCCCCATTGATGAATAAAAATTTAGTAGGATAGGATCAACCACTAATAGTAGTGATAACATCTTCTACTTGCCCAAGTGGGATAGTAATGGATTAGTCTGCAACCTCTAATCGGATGTTGCTTTTCTTAAGCTGGGATAGGTTATAGGCCTTATACATCTCTTGTGAAATTAGGTTCACTCCAGAGCTAGAATCTAAGAGAGCTTTGCATAGTTCATGTCCTACTAATTGGAGATAAACTAAGGGTCTCTCAGGATCATTTCTCTTCTTAGGAAGTGCTCCATCTTTAATCCAGTGTGTAATTTTTTATGTAGGTAATTTTCTATGATAGTAGTAACTTTCTTATTGGTAGGTATTGGAAGCATAGTATTCTTTAGAGGAGTATGTGTGGATGGGGTAGAGTTTGCTAAGGTCCCCATCCTTTGAACCTTTTTTGGGCTTCTTCTGAAACAATGATGTTTCTTGGCTCTTTGTTCATTTGTAATTATGTCCTCTTGTGTGGTTACTGCCTTGGTAGCACTCTTTTGTTGTAGCTATGTTGGTAGTTCTTCTTGCATAAACTAACTACTAATTGAGGTATGTAAGAATTTGGATCCATCAACAAAGTAGTGGATTGATGATATTCCAATGGATAGTATTTAGAGGAAGCATGGACCAAAGTATTCCTTAGGGAGATTTGACATTGAATATTGTATCCATAGGGATCAAGTTACATGTATGGATACTGGTGCCTTGGTGGTGGCATTTCCCATACTTGTGGTTGTTACCACCACCACTAGTACTATTCTTACAATTGAGAATATGCCCCACTTGGATAGTATGTTTTTTGATAGGGCTGACTAAAGTTACCTTGTGGATAAGATAATCTTCTAGGCATTTGTTTCTTGAAAAATTTTGGATTAAGTACATATGTCCCAGACTCATGTAAGTGGGCCATAATAGAGCAACATCCCTTACGATGTTCACAATAGCACACTTTGCATCCTTCATCATCTTCTAAACTAGAGTCCATTACTTCCTCTTCTGCAGTAACCTTTCCTTTATTTTTGTAATTTTTTCATCCATTGTCTCTTATTTTCTTCTTGTCTTTGCTTCAGTTTAGGGGTTGTTTAGTCTTCTCTTCTACTATCTTCAGTGTTGTGGCAAATTTTTCATCTACAAAATCCCATAATTTCTCTACCCTATTTTGAATGTCATTTATTGATATTTGAATAGGCAGAGTTTTTAGTTGGATTGTATCCTCTAATATTTCCTCTTCTCGTGATTCACATATTCCTACATCCCTTTTTCTGATGGCAAGATCTCAATTGTATTCTATGATTGATTCTCTTTTTCTCAACTCTCCATCTTCTTTTACCACTTCATCAGTGAGTCTCTGAATGCAATGAGTTATCATCTTAGATAACCTACCTTGGGCATATACCCAAGGATTTTTCTTGTCTTATTTCATAGTCCATTGATAATGTGCCTCAGCTATTTCCTTTTAGAAAATCTATGGCCCAGGCATCTCTGTAGTTTGGAATAGCATATGTTCATTTCCACATCAAGGGATTCATGTGTCTCTTATCTCCATCCTTGAATTTATTTTCTTAAAGTCAACACTCTTGAATAAGTTTGATATTTGTCATTGAAGAGCTCCAGCATGGTACTCCATCTTTGAATGAATTCTAGTTCTAAGAATCTATACCAGCTCTCTGCTTCCTTAATGAGTTTTCTTAGAAATAACTTTAGTTTCTAGCAATTGTTTTCAATATTTTCTAGGACACAAGCATTGTGGAAGGCTTGAAGATGATGTTGTGGATCTACATTGTACCTGCCTTCAAATTTGGAAATATTATTCATGTCCAATAACTTGATGCAACTATCCTTTTACATGCCTAGTTGGAATATATACTATTTCTATGATGTTGATCATATTGCGAGTGGACAGTAGGGCTTCTTCATAATCTTCAAGTGCATGAGCTCTGTTGTAATGGTAACCCCTTCGATGCTCATAATGCTCTCTTTCCTTGTATTGGTCCGTATATTCTCTTCTCTCATATTTATCCTCTTCTTCATTAGGATTTCTTCTTCGATGCTCATTTCTCTTAGGATCCCTTTTTCTTTCCCTATCATGATCCCTCATTCTTCTTTCTCTCTTTTCGTACTCTCAAGAGGAGTATGAGGAATAAGTTGGAAAAAGGTGTTGGCTAGTTCTCCTTCTATGACTCCTTTATTCATCCCTTTTTTATTCAATGGAGGTTCTAGGCCTTAGGTACATCCTTAATGTGAAGTCTTCCTTATCTTTTCTAGGTGTTTCCATAAGAGCTTAATGTAATTGTATTTTGAAAAGTTATTTGATATAGATGACTAGTGTTTAAGATTGAGATCCATGGGTTTGGTAGAATTTCTTTATATGGAATATAGTATCATCTCTTTCTTCTAGGACAATCATTTGTGGTACTTTCTTTTCTTTATCAAGCTCATGTCTTATCTCCATATCAACATCCCTTCTTACCTAGGCTTTTATTGGTTGGTATGGCCTAGTCATGTGCTTTGTGATGTGGTACCCTTCTTGTATGTGACCAAGGTTTGACCTTATGATGGTTGCTTGCAGCATGGATGGTGTAGAACATTTTGAAGGTAAAGTAATGTTTCCCTATAAATCTTTCCATCTTAGTTGCTTATTCTGGTGAAAGACAAATGTAAAATCATGATAATATGGATCAGTATGAGCATAGGAGATTCTAGTTTGCATGGGTGCACTTTAGTCTTCTTCATTATATTCCCTATCATGACTCTTATTAAATTCTAAGCAGGTGGTGATTTCTCCTTGTTCATAGAAACCATATTAAATATTTAATGCCTTAAGTATGTACTTTGAAAAAATTTGTTTAAGTGTGAAGGATTTTCTTGATGACTCTTAACATGATGAACTTTGTAAAATCAACTACTTAGCTAACATTAACACATTCCCTGACAATGGTACCAAGGATGAGTAGTTGGGTATTCCGACACTCCACCATACAAGTCACAAGTGCACATGTGTGACTTGATCATAATCCATGGATGACCAATGTACATTCACTAATAGTTAAGGTTCAGTTCATGATCGTTGCCTTCTCACTTCGAGTTAGTGAAGTGCAAGTTATATCATTTAACTCTCAATGAGGCATATGATATATTGATGTTGTTAGCTCAAACCAAGACTAAGTGTAAACATGATTGAAATAGAATAATAGGATTTAAGTCTAAGTGTATTGCAAGTCAAGAAATTATTCTAGCCTATAGCCAATAAGTATCCATTCTTGGTTTTCCATTCATGTCTTGGGCTTATGCAACCATCACTAGAATTACCAAGTTTTATGCTGCTGGGCAAAACAAGCAATAACACTATTGGAATTACCAAATGATTATACTTATACATTTGAAACCAATCATACTTATACTACCATACTAAGGAATAGTGTAAAAGTAAAGTACTTAGGAATTGTAAATGACTTAATTAAAGTAAACATATTGAATTGTAAAAATTATACTCAGTAAAAATTGGACTAAGAGTAAAGTAAACTCAGAAGAATGCTACAATGGTGGAAAATAATCTCGATCTTTATTTCCAACCATGAGTTGTGCCCAAGAACAATTCACTCAAACAAAGCTTTCATACAAGAGTTTAACACCACACCGCATGCATTCACTATATCGCTAAATGTAAATCAAGAAAACAAATTGCAAGAATTTGCCTAAGTGAAAAACCAAAGTTGTTGATTTGATGCGATGATGGGTTGGTATTTATAGTGGAGACTAGGACCCATTACATTGTATCTACGATGATGTAAGCAAAGCTACAATATCATAGATACAATATCGTAGCTTCAACATGAATTAATTTTATCAAATTGTAAAATATTTTGAAGGCTACAATCATTTCCATGGATACTATAACATCACACTACTAGAAAAAAGAGATGTGTTAAGAATAGAGGCTTCATAGTAGATATTAATGACACCGATGCCATTTTGACATTATACTAGTTATAAGTGAGGAGGTATAATATGTCATCAACAAATTGATTCATAATGAGTTTGGAAGGACAATTAGGAATTTGAATGCCATGAAGTAGTTAGCAAAAGATTTCATGCCTAGTTAGGAAGATCAAACTTTAAATTTATCATAATGAATAAGTATGAGGTTGTGGATAACCTTGCTTAATCAATGTTTCAAAGTAAAATATTGATGAGAATACTCATTGATGTATAACTAACAATTATACTTTATTTTAAAAATATTCTCGTAGATTAAAGCATTGAGAGATATCCAAATTGAAAAAAAAATGTTAACCTTGTTATAGACTTTTACAAAATATAACCTAAAAATAAAAACATCATTTCCCAAATTTTAAAAATTTTCCAAAATGAAGCATCCTTGTAGAAGGCTAGATTGCATATTCCAAATAATGTTCTTTATGATAGCCTTAAGTTTATTGGCCACAACATTTGAAAAAAATTTATAAGAAAAAGTTATTAGCATGAAAAGTATAAATGTAGTAAATACCATATTTGTTCATAGAATCCAACACAATGCCTATGTAGGTAAGTAGTTACCTTCTAGTGTCACTAGGTGGAAAGGCTAGTCTAATTTGGTAAACTGCCTTAATAATATCTCCCACTTAAATTTGTTTATTTATTTATTTGACATCTTAATAAATCCCTTCTTTTTTTTTCTTTTTCAGAATTCCATACCCTACTTTTTTATTTATCACCTTGTTATGTCAACTCCTATATGAATTTCTTTGAATATCCTAACAAATTCCCCCTCTTCCTTTACTACAAAATTCCCTTTTGATTTTTTTTATTTAAGTCCATGTTAATCCATGGAAAGATGTTTATATAGAAATTCAAAAAGAAAAAAAAAGATGATATATAAAAAAAAATGTATTAGTTTTTTTGGAAACATAATAGTGTAAAAAGTTTTCATGAATGGATTTAGTAGATCAAATAAAAGAAAGAAAGATTTGTCATCTTTTAACAACCCAAAAACTTTTCATGATAGATTTTTCAAGTCTAGTAGGAAAAGACAAGATAAAATAAAAGAAAATGAATTTCTTGAATTTCTTTGGAAATGGAATAATAGCATAGAAATTTTTCATCATGGATTTTTCTAGTAAATGGAATTGACAAAAATGGAGCTTTTTTGTTGGTAAAAAGGATTAAACAAAGTAGAACTTGTGTTTCTTAAGTTGTTAGTCCTACCATTGTAAAATCTTCTAGAACTTATATAAACTTTTTATTTCATTTATATTTAAATATGTAGATGGGTTAATCCCATTTCTAAACCAATTCATTCATGTACACATTTACAACGCAAACATATGTCCACAACAACATAATACATATACTAACATTCATCATAGTCATACAAGCATTAAACGGCTAAACATAGTAGGTTATATATTATTTATTCTTTATACTTTGTAGCACACTAGCAAATAAGGGTATAAAAGTTAATGAGTTTTTATTTTTTATAAATAAAAAAGTCTTGATGATACGATTAAAGTAAGAGGTGGAGATGTTGAATATTCATATTAATAAAAGGAGTTTTGTTTCATTCTTGTCAAAGTTTTGTTTTGCACCTCATGGGTAACTCTAATCGATAAAGATCTAGACATGGAAATAACAAAATAATTATTAACATAAATTATTTCATAACATCCAAAAATACAATACATTAACATTCATGAATTGGTTTTTAAACTACCTAACTAATTTTCATGAACCATGAATTTCTTGTGGTAGAACTCTTAATTTGAAAGCTCTAAGTTATGGGTTTGATTTTAGTAGATAATGTTCAGTTATAAAGTTCTAAATGATTATATATCTTGGAGGTAAAAATGATTAAAATACAAAATCTTAGAGTTTTTTAATAGAGATCATAGAGATTGACATTGGTATGGCTTGCTACTTTGACTCTTTGCAAAGAGCAAAGTTTTGAAGAAATTACAAGTAGAACAATGTTGTTTAGTTATATCTCTAGAAGAAGAATGTGGATAGTATTTTATATGTTTTTTTATTTATTATTATATAAATGGAATTATGTTTTTAGCGATCCAAACACTATAAATGTAAGGATGTATGTTTCATTTAAAAAATTACTTTCAACATTATAAAAGATAAGTAGAATCTAGTAAAGAATTTTAGAATATTTGGTAGAATTGGGATGAAAATATACTATCCATTTCCAATTAATAAAAATATTATGATGATTAGTAAACATTTGATATTTGCACTGTTCTCAATTATTTTAAAACTTATAAGTTTAACAAACAAAAAGGACCAAGAAAAATAATTAGCATATGAAATCCTAATTCCATAGCATTCAAGGATACTAGCTTAAATCATTGATGTAAAATCCTTATTCATTCAATTAAATCTAATAATTTTTAGAAAGATATTAGAAACGTTGGGTGAGAGAATAGTGACTTAATAAAACAAGTATTTTATAAGGTTATCCCATACCTTATAATTATTTTCATATGCATTTTTTCTGGGAAAGATTATGTAAAATGATGAAAAAATTGGATTGGAAAACCAAAAGTTTTCTTTAGAAAAAAAATTACATAATGGTATTTGATGGGTATATGTAATTAAAAATGCCCCCAAATCCTCTTAAAATTTTCATTTTATGAAAAGAATGTTCCAACTTTACCCCAAGTAGGAGTCTTCCTTTCATGCGATATGTACAATAGGATGATTGATGAATGTGGATGAATTCCTTGATGAAGAATAATATTGATGAATTGATAATGTTTAATGAAATAATTAATTAATTTTACTAGAAACTTGTTATACTTTCTCATTTTTTCATCACTTTCTCTCTCCCATCATTCTCAAATTTTTCATTAATTGTCAATAGTTTCATCATAAACAAACCTTTCTTGAAGATTAGTGGAAGTTGATAAGAAGACTAGAGCTAAATTATATTCACTTAGGGGAAAGAGTGTACACCATAACTTGTCATGAAAATGTTTTGAAATTTTTCATGACAACACCACAACCTATGATTAACTCATGGTCTAAGCAATTTCTTTTTAGTCTTTAGCACAACTCAAACCATGACCCTTGATGTGACATCATGTTCCCAAATGTCATGGAAAACATCAAATATACATTATATTATACATTATATTAGATATGGAATGGTGTATCTGGATCATGCTCTAAGAGTGTTCCTTGGGGTTTTCTTCCTTCAACATTTATCCTCTTAGAGGCAATCCAATACTACCATCACAGCTAGGCCTACAACTGGCAAGAAGGTATGGCCAATAAACTTCCTATCCTGCTTTTCCTAACACCTATGACTTGCCTTTTCAGGCTCCACCACTCCATGCTAACATGACCTCTAAGCTTGGGTACAAATGCCTTGAATCAAACCCCCAAAGGTCACCTTAAGAGACACATCTGTTATTACAATATGCCCTTTCAAGTCTCAATTACAACTACCCTTTTGGGTCTTATTATGATAACGATAACACTTATTATGAAGAGGCACCATCTTCGTTATGCAATAGCATCATTTGGAAATGGGATCATTACAATCTACCCCCCTTAGGTTTCGTTCATCCTCAAATGAGTCCATGTTCACTGTCTTTTTCTAGCTCTAATGCTTCTATTATGATCCTATGCTTCAATAATTTGATTTCTCCTTTGAACATAAAGTTGTTTCTTACTTATTCTGCAAATAAAATATATGTGAGAAGAATAGATATAAGTATTAAATAATATTTTATCAATACTACCTCATTTTCTAGGTAATGATAAGAGATGAATTAAAGGTCTACCATCCACCAATCACCAATCCTAACAAGGGTCACATAAAGTGCAACTTGTATTTGGTTACCCAAGTGAAGGTAGGGCAAATATTTTATTCCCACCTTCCATTACCTTAGATATTTTACTTATCTAATTAAAATATAAAGAAAATAATAAAGAAAATAATTTATCAATAAAAGTAAAGATGAGATACTTCCTGATCTTAATCAACCTTATGAATTGATGGAAGTAATTGTAATTTTTCCATAAGTGATATATGACCAAATGATCTTGTTTGAGATGGAAGAGCTTGATCTTAGCTCTTCTCAACTTCTTTTTTAGATAATAACTCTAGTAACTTGGTAACTTGGAAGAATTGGACATCATACCAAATATAATCTAGGATCTCAATGAAAAATGTTATTAATCCATCCTCATTAATCATAGCTGAGTAATTAGTAAACTATAATTCTTGATGAGCACTATCCATCAACATCATATGTTCCTAAATTTTGGAATCTGATTTATTTTATTGAAGATTCAAAGTAAGAAAAATATGCACTGGACAATGTAATTGCATGTTGAATTGATGGAAACTTCTTCTTCAAATTAGGTTCATCTTCCAAGGATTCCTTTACACATCCGTATTTTAAGAATTGATAGACACCACTTCAAACTTTTGCATTGAAGTCTCCACAAAGAATAAATGGAACTGAATCTGTATAACTCAGGAATAACTTATTCTTCAAACTTTCTTCTATTTGCTTAATCAAGTGTGCCCCATGACATAGTCCAACATTTGCACATGTTGGTTTGACAATTAAATGTGTGTTAACCACACATACACATCTTCTTGATAGATGGACTTTTAGAAATACTGTCAAGGCTATGTGTTTTATCTAAAATCTTGACTATTCTTTATTTTCCATCACTTGAAGTTCTTCAAAAATCATATTTTCTAAACTCCATTCAAATCCTTGTACTAATTCAAACTTGGCTTCTTTATAAAAGATTACACAACCCTCCATGTTGTGATTTCTGCAATAAGCTAATCTGTATGGCTCAAAAGAAGAACTTTTATAACAACCTTTTTGCTTGTAAATACCTCTGTATTTCATTTTTCCCAAATCTAGTTGGAATTGATATAGGAATTCGTATGGAAAAACTTCTTGCAGGCATAAAACATTAGCATCCAAATCTTATAACTCTACTAAGATGCATGGGTATCAATATTCATGCTAATCCAAGGTCCATGATGGACATAATCAATGTTGTTTCTCACTCACTGAGGATCTTGCAAGCACATTATATGTTGGAACTTTCATTCTCATTCTTGGATTCTCTGTTCAAACATTACTCTTCATGGGTATCAAACATCTTGTTGAAACAATATTGTGAGTCTCCATGTTGTTTTTTCATATAATTTGGTTGCAGAATGAACAGATATATATTTTTTTCTCCTTGATCATTGAAGATAATTTTGTTTCATTAACTGATTCATCAACTGATACATCAACTAATTCTTAATGACCTTTCTACCCCCTCCTTAGAACACAGACTTCGACAATGTAACTAATGACATGTCATAATGATCTTAAGACTACAAGCAAAGATTAAGCACTTGGTCTCAAGGTTTAAAAGGTTAAATTTATGATATCATCAAATTATTGGGGTACCTAGATGATAAATTTGACCTCACCATTAAGTTCAGAAGGGTGAAAAATGTTGGAAATGAGTATTCATATGTTAAAAATGGACATCATATGCTTGCATTACACTAAAATTAAACTTTTGAGAGTGTTGAGACACTATGTTGGGTAAGGTGTGAAAACTAATTTTTGGGGTTTCATGGGGTAGATTTGACTTCACCATTATGTTTAGAAGGTTAAAATCTAAAAGAAAGAACTCTTCGTTCAACAAAAAAGGCTTCTAAAATCAAAAGTTATGGCTTTTGGAGTCCAAAATCTTTGGTACAAAAAACAAGACTTTCTGAGAGGTCACCTTTCCCAATTCTACTCTAGACAAGCATGATTAATTATATAATTCTTATTTACCATGCTACTAATGCATCAATTTTTAATCTTGAAAGTGATTTTTGCACATTTTTAGTTTAAAGTAACGACTTGACGATGGAATTTTGAATTTTTTGTCAAGTGATAGAGAATTTTCCATCATGCGACAGTTAGGGACAATGGTAGCAATAGGCACAATGGCAATAGTAGCAATGTCAATGTTGGAAGTAGATAGGTAGCTAGAGTGGAGGATGGTGACATGCGTTGGAGGTAGGTGGTAGCCTAGTGGTGCATGCTTGTGGGAATGGTGCAACAACACCTTCTTTCCTACTATGGCTCGTGAAGGGCTAGCGCAGCTTAGGCATCAGCTATGCAGTGTAGCACTGCATTGTTCGATGCAGGGCTACGGCATGGCGAATGCAAATCAACATCCTTTGTTGATGATTAGCATCGTGGTGATGGCGGTGTTATTTTTCTCTACTGTGCAACATGTGTAGGGCTAGTGTAGCCAACTACCCCCCACCACCCCACCCCACCCTTGCGTGTAAGGGCTTGCATGGCCTAAAATAGGGCCTACGTGCCACGTGCAAGGGTCTGCGTGGCCCATGAATGGAAAAAAAGAATTTATGTAGCCACCATTTTGTTTGGATAAGGCTTAGATGAAGATTGTTATTATTCAAAAGTTTCAAGCTTTGAACAAGTACAAGAAAGAAGAAACACACACATTAGCATAATCAAAGAGTTTAAAAATAATATGTACTAGTTAATTATTTATGATTTACATCCCAACTATAGTTAGTCTACTACTAAAGTTGAATATGTTGTTATGAACCTAGCTAATCATGAATAGTGACATGGCTTCACAAGTTAGTAGCTAAACTTAAAAATAATAAAATGACTATGAAGATTATTTCCAATAATCAAAGTGCAATTTACATATGTAAGTATCTCATTTCTATTGTAGGACTAAGCATATTAAGAAAGTTATAGTTCCATTGTGGAAAATTATGTGGTGTTGAATAAGTATTGATACCACAAAGATCTAGATTGAGCTTCATGGTAGCTTCACCTTCAAGAGGTAAAAATGTAGGTGATGGGACGTGATATCTCATAGGCCGTGATATCGTGTATGTGATATCGCGTCTTTCCCTGTGATATCGCGTATGGGATATCGCAGCTTGTCACCAGTTCTATAAATAAGAGGTGGCTCTCCCTTGTTTCTCCATCTAGATTTAGACCCTTAGCGAAACTTTGGTAGTTTTACCATTCCAAAGATAGAATAATTTCCATGTGCCCGTAGTAGGAGTCTTAAAGTGAATGGATCTTTATTCGAGCAATTTTGTACCTGAGCACACAATTGTATATGGCAATAAAGAAAAAAATTTGGATAAACCTTGCAGCATATGGACTAAGCTAAATAGGACTTTAATTATTGTTAAATGTTTAATTGTTTTCTTAAGGACTTAATCTCTCTCAACCCTCAAATCTCATAGTTAAGTGCATTCAGTACGATCGCTTCGAGCACGTGCATTACGCTTGGTAATCCCAGTAACGAATAGCATTTGGTAATCCCAGCAGCATTGCATTGGTTCAAGGTGTGAATGGCANGCAACGGTGCCAATGATGAGTGGCAAGGTACCCCTACACTCNTTGTTTGTGTGCTAAGTAGAACATAGGAAATCATCCACATTGTTGGGAAGCTTAAAGGAACCCTTAGGGTTAGTCATATGAAAAATAACATAACGGTAAAAAACACACCAAACAAAACTAAGATGTCTTCTTCTCCACACAAAAGCACTTCACCGCCTAGGACCAACACTAGAGAAAGTCGGCAGCATAACATACATAACCAAGAACCACTAGTTCCTCAACAATTCAATGTGGTATATATTCATCACGATGAATATATACCCAACTTTACCTTTGTCTTCCATCAAGATGAACAACTACATTGGAGAGACTTGGAGGGTAACATAGTGTTGCCTCTAGATAGAGTAGTCCCCAACATGCTCTTTCGTGTGCTTGCATGAATTGGCATGTCATAATTATATGCTAAGTACATTGCACTTGATTAAAATGTAAGGGACTACCATCCCACAGAAGCGCAACATCAACGGGACTCACGGTAGGAGAGTTATCAGACATGGTTGAAGGGGAAAGGACACCATAATGCTTCACCCATCATAGGAGAAATTAAGGGTGGTGAACCTATCTCAATAGGCTCTCCACAAAATGATGTTCCCCCTCCTTACAATAGTCAGGAGGTGGAACAAAAACATAAGATAAGGGCAAGCATTCTGATCATCATCACGATCAGGGTCGAGATCACCAAAGGGAAGGTAGGAAACATCATCATGGCGATGGTTCTCCTTCCTCTTCCCCTTCATCGCAACATTCACCCTCTCCTTCAATGTCGGGACGCAATTACAAGGAACCTAACAGTGAGAAAAGGGTAAGAAAAATGAGAAACCTCGACGAGAAAGTCAAGAGCAAGGATGAGGGCAGTCTAGAGAGTCAAGGCATGAAAGAAGGGAAAGTAGGGAACAGTGTAGACATCATAGATGCCATGAGACAGACGACCATGACGAACCCCTACTTGCAACCTGAAGCATGTTAGACATTACAAAGGTAGTTAGAATACCTACAAGGCACCAAAAAGATAGTCGGATCAAGTGACTAGACATGAATAATATCCCACAATTTAAGGGGGGATACAACGATGATCCGCAGAATCACTTATAGGCATTTCATGATGCCTGCACCTTGCAAAATATTAAGAATGAGTGGAAAAAGTTAAAGTTGTTCCCAAGGACACTCATAAAGGAAGTGGAAAGCTGGTACCGGTCCTTAGAACCAGAAACCATTAGGAGGTGGAGTACGATGCTACAACTATTTAATAATAAGTATCAAACGTATTCCTGAGTGTCCAACTTATGAAAACAGATCCAAGGATGGAAGCAGGGAACTCATGAATCCTTGGACACTACCATGGGCTGATATTATGCATTGCTACATCGTTGCCCGGGCCATGGGTATGCACAACAAGATCAACTACGCTACCTTGTAGATGGGCTAAGACATGAAACCAGGAGAACCCTTGGGACATATGCCCAAGGGAGATTATCTGAACTTAGGTCCCATGAGGTTCATAGATTATTGGAGAAAGTAGCTAAGGAAGAAGGAGAGCTACAAAAAAGAGAAAGCATGGAAGAGTATAACTGGGATCCTTCCCTTTGAAAGAGGGGAGTGAGATTCTGCGAAGAGAAGGATGAGTCACCACTCAAAGAGTTGGTAAGTAGGAAAACCTTGCCACTTTAGAAATTAACAACAGAAGTGTCAGCTAAGGTAGATCAGATGTGGGACTCCTTATATAGTAGATTTGAAACCATTTAAAAAATCATAGAGGAGTCTAAGGAGCAAAGTAGTGACCATGATAAGAAAAAGAAGAGGGATTTGGACTATGTAGGTAACAAAGGTAAGGGTAAAATACCTATCACTGAAGAGGTTGTGGATTCGGACACAGAAAATGACGATGGATGTGAGCTTTGCCAATATGACCGTCCTAAGGGATGTTGCTCAATAATCTCACATCTACAAGAGTATGGGGTGTATGCACTCAACCCAAGACTTAACAAACGGCAAGCACCCCATCGGTTACCTTATCCCCAAGGTAACCCAAGGAAGTTCCACCAACCGTTAACATATTATCCAAGTGGAACTCC
>MNCI01029592.1:624910-636602 GCA_015680685.1 Gnetum montanum
AAAGTTCCATGCATCACATATAGTGATATAGAGGGTGATGACATACAGGAATGCTCATCATCTCCTACATGCAACCGGTGTGCTCAGGAAGCTAACATACAAAAGTGCCTGTATGTAGCAACCACACAACAAGAGAACACCCAATGGTTGACAGCTAATCAAGAGAGCAACCCACCAATATGCATGGAACTAACTGGGGGAACAACATGCGCTCACATCGAAAGCAAAGCTACACTGGAGCATTAGCGTCGCCAACTTCCAACCCTTAACCTAAAAACATCAATTAGGAGAAGTTGGACACTTCTAAAAAATTCAAACAAATGCTCATTATTTCATATCTCTCCCTTTCAATTCAGTCATGGGGAAGATGGTCACCTATGCTGATCATTTGAGGCCCTCAATTTCTTTTTAAGTTTTTTGTTTTACACATATTTGTTTTACAAATTTCTTTAAATTTTTTATTTTTTTTTCAACATCATTTATACCTTTTCATCCCTTTGTGTGTTTGATTACTTTGTTTGATTTGTCACTTAATAAGTGCTTCAAAGATGGTATGAACTGTATTCCATTGATTGCTAGTGTTTGGTTTTTACCTTTAAGCTATGATGTTGATACTAAGGTATGGTTCTTTTTGATATAGCAGGCAATGAGTCCACTTCATCCATACATCCATCAATTTTGATGGTCTCTCTTAGCTTGGAACTTACAGTCCCTTTCCCAATAATAAGAACTATCAATGAACCGGTGATTGGGCATTTCTCAAACTAAGGAAGGACTCAAGGATTGAAAAGGGTGTGACTTCAAGGGGATTTGATGCATTTGTGCTAGCCATTCTCTTGAGTGCTTGGATGTTTTCTTCTTGAGTTTTCTTACCATTCTGACATTGCCGCCTTATTGGGAAGCTGAGCAAATAAAAATAACAAAGTCTTTGCATGGTGTGGTTCTCACGTATAAACATAAAACAAAAAAGAGAGAAAGTGAGAATTCAAAGCACACCCCTTAGAAAAAATAATTACTTGGGCTACAAGCACTAGTTATGGAGCTAAAATAAACATGTTCCCTCTAACTAAGGTCCTTCTCACTTCCCACTTTCTCTTCTTTCGTTTCGTCAGAATGGTGGTGGCTCTATGGTGAAGGAATTCTTGTTACTTCAAGTGGGTGGATGGGCCAAATGTATTAATGCAAAGTCACTGACTGTGGTTTGTTTCAGGCCAGATTTGGAATGGGATCTACTAAGTCACATTAGCCATTAATACACAAGGGGTTGTACACCACCTTGTTCTTGAGATTCCATTTCATTCTCTTCTCTCCATCCTTCTTTTCCCATTTATCACCTCATTGCCAGTTGTATCAGTAGTCCATATTTTGGTGGATGCATTATTTTCTTGTGGTAAACTCTTGTGGTTAAGAATTTAACTCTTGTCTCCAAATGACATTCCTAGAGCCTACGAACTCTTTGAATGTGGGATTGTCAGGGCATTAAGGGCATGAGCTTGCTTTGGGGAGGACCCATTGGCATTCCTATTTGGTGCATCCATTAATTTCTTTCCCTTAAACATTTATGCAATCACCAATTATTTTTTTCATCTCCATCTTTGACATCCATTTTATCGATGTGGCCATTGTTTCTTTTTCTCCATCCTTCTTATTCCTTATCTTTTTCCATTCTATCGCTACCAAAGGTTCGCTCTCAGTCATCGGGGTCCTGGTCCAATTTTTTCGATTTTTCTCTTAACCCCTACACCTTGGGTAGTCACCAGTATTATATCTCTAGATCCGTATCAGCCATATCACAACTCAACCAATGGACCTTACACCAAAGCAAGGTATCAATTGCATTATGATTCATTTACCCTTGCTAATATAAGAATTGTGTTGTGTGTGCAGATGGCAATCATACAACAACAGATTGGATCTAGAGGGAACACTTGGAATGGATTGGTGCTGAAGCAGTTATGCAAGGAACGAGATTGATGACACGCTTATGGATGGACAACGAAAGGCGTAATCTTGGCATTGGCAGTAGCAGACTTCTTCTTTTCTCTCTCTCTTCTCTCTCAACTTCCAAATAAGGCTNCGCTAGTTCTATAAATAAGAGGTGGCTATCCCTTGTTTCTCCTTCTAGATTTAGACCCTTAGCGAAACTCTAGTAGTTTTACCATTTCAGAGATAGAATAATTTCCATGTGCCCGTAGTAGGAGTCTCAAAGTGAACGGATCTTTATTCGAGCAATTTTGTACCTAAGCACACAATTGTGTATGACAATAAAGATGAACTTTTGGATAAACCTTGCAGCATATGGACTAAGCTAAATAGGACTTTAATTTTTGTTAAATGTTTAATTGCTTTCTTAAGGACTTAATCTCTCTCAACCCTTAACTCTCATAGTTAAGTGCATCCAGTACGATCGCTTCAAGCACGTGTGTTATGCTTGGTAATCCCAGTGACGAATAGCATTTGATAATCCCAGCAGCATTGCATTGGTTTAGGGTGTGAACGGCAAGTGGGAACGGATACTGATGCTAGGACGATTAAAGCTTAGTTAATGAAAGTTAGTTACTTAGTCTCTTCACCCTTTCCTCTCTTAACATAGGTGATAAAAAGATAAAAGACATAAAAATCACATACCTCAGACTTACTTAACCATACAACCATGACAATACAAGTAAGTCTGGGAAGACAATGATCGATTAACCTTAAGTGTTCCATAAGGCGTGTAAGCACTTAGTCCTTGGAGTTTGACTGGATCACACGTGCACACTCATATTCGTATGGTTGAGTGTAGGGGTACCTCACCACTCATTAGTAGGTAAAGTGAAGGAAAATTATCCTCTACATGAGTTCAACTACAATATAGTAAAGTTGTCTTAGATTTAACTCCACATGTTTATAGTTTAGCATGGTAATTCTCCTTCTGAGCTATTATTTCTTTTTGGGGTTTTTCTTTCTCCTAGTGTACTTTTGTTTATTTATTTTATGAGAGGGAGAGTTGGTACCCAAAACATTTTTAAAAAAATATGTATCCCCAAGACATATGGTTATATTATAACTTTTATAACTCAAGATTGCCGATGAAAATCAGAACCATAACTTAGAAGTTCCAAATTAAGAATCTTACGAATAGGCTAACATTTTATTGTTTATTTATTATTTATTTGATGATGTCAATAAAAAATGCAAACATACTACAGAAAAAGATTCCAAACTTTATTATGTAAAGTCTAAGAAGAATAAAATAAAATTTTTTGATGTTTAGGCTATTAGCAAGTCACAACCAGTTAATCCATCACTTCTAATCCATAAAATAATACCTAGATGTTTTTTATATCAACAAGATCATGCTAGGAGATAATTAATTCCTTCCTTTGTTTAGATCAATTGTAGATCTCAAGTTCCTCAAAGTCATTCCCTATGTATTATAAGTTTAAAACACAAAAATCAAGAAATCTGGTCTAAGAAAGCATTTAAAAAGAAAACTTTTCAATAAAAAGAATGCATTTTGAAATTCATGTAATTAAAACTCTTTCAATATACATAAGCATTATCAACATCACCATTACTTTGGAACTATATTTATTAGCCAAAAAATATTTGTTTTGGAAATTGATGTAGCTCCAAAATCTTGCATTTGCTGTAAACTGACTATACTCTAACCTAGAATCTTGGGTTGTCTAACTAGAGTTTGAAGATTTTGATGAATGTTTGCTAGTATTTTCATAGGCCTACAAAATATAAAAAACTTATCATCATCCTATGCTAAAAAGCTTCTACTCTTTTGCCTACAAATCCTAGCTTTTATAGCCCACTAGCCACTCATTATCAAAATAAAGTAAGAGAAGTCTACTTGGTGTTACTAGGAAACTCCTTTCGCTTTAATGAAATATGACAATATTTTCTAATGATATGCTCAGAGGGGGGTGTGGGGGGTAGTTTGGGGGGCCTGTGGGAGGGTTTTGGGAGGTAGGTGGGTGGTTGTGTATTACCAACAAATGAGTATAAAAAATGGTCTCATTTTAAGAAAAATTTTTATCTTATAGATGCAAATGATCCTTCTATAAGTGATATTCTTTGTAGATGTACCTAAAATAATCTTTGTCTTGGGCAAGCTTGCATATATAGCTGGTGGGACATGTTTTATTTCTTTGCTCTTTCTTTTTGGTAGGCTACTTTTGCTACTAATGTTCATCAACATGCAACTCTATTAGATCATTTCCCCATTACTATATTAATTCAAATAAATGATAGTTACCTTAGACATAATTTCTATCTTTTTGGATTACATAGTAACTCTTTCTCATCTCCAACTACTCAACAAATTCTTTCAAACCTTTGGAATGTTGAACCAAGGGCCTCAGGTTAAGTGGGTTGGATTCAATGATGGCATCGTGCTACTTATAAAGTAAAAAATTTTGCTCACTATTATGGTAAGTGATGAGCAAAGAGTAGTCCCTATGCCCAACGATATAAATCACAAGCATTTCACTAGCAATTTGGTCTAATTCCATGGACTTTAGCTCCTAAATGCACAATAGGCAAGGTAGTGACTTAAAGATGTGATTGTTGTCTTCATGGCTTCACTTGTGGCAGTGCAAGTGTATGGTTAAGTGTAAGCCAAGGTACATGATTTTTATTGATTTTTTATTTTACTTTATTTAGTTGAAGTGTGGAATAATAAGAGAATTAATTAATGACTAACTATTTAATCATCTAGTGTCCTAATCTGACTATCCTAACATAAGCATCCAAGCCCACTTTCTGTTTACATCCTAAACTTTCTTTAATGCTCCTAGGTTACCAAGTGCCTACTACTAGGCATACCAAATAGCCACTGCTGGGATTACCAAGTGTTAAGCAATATGTTCAAAGTGGTTGCACTTATGCATTATTATTAACCATATTAAGTAATCAAGACATTAATTTAAAAATTCATAAATTAATAAATGCATAAAAGGAAACATTAATCTATTCCAAGTGCTGCCTGTCACATCAATGTGTTTAGGTACAAGATGCTCAAATAAAGAACTATACAATCCTTGGAGTCCTATTGCGGGCGCTTAGAAAATATTCTAACTCTGGGCTAAGAAAACTATAAGGGCTTCACTATCCTATGGACATAACATGCCATAAATGTGATGGGTATGCATATTTATATAGGCAAAGATAGACACTGCATCAATGTGTCTGCATCAACACATTTACCCATGTGTCGATGGGGATGCATTGATGAAGCTGCATCGATGTAGCCCATCAAGTTATTTATTAGTAAGGAAGTGGCCTCTTGTGCTAGACAAGAGTACAAAAATATTTAATCTATTATTGAACAACTTTTAGATCAATTAGTTCAAGATCCTTTTAACTCACAAGTTCATGAAGGTTTAGCTAGAGCCCAATCAACTTTTCAACAATGGGATGTTTATAGGGCACAAAGTGCCTTAACCAAAAGTAGGTTTACTTGGTTAAAGACTTGCAATGGACACTGTAAGAATTTTAAATATCCAAATATTTCATCTCCTTTGCATTCTTTAAACAAAATTTCAGTTCATGATACCATCATCCGTTACCATAACATGCTCCTTTCCTACCTTAGTAATTATTTTGAAGCATTATTTATTGCTACCCCTATGGATATTTCTTCCTTTGAGGCAACTACTATTAATTACCTTGTTCTAGTTAATTCTACTATGTTGCAAATTTTATAAGCTAATATTACTTAGGGTGAACTTCAAGAGGCATGTTTTAAAATGAGCATTGGTAAGGCTCTAAGTTATGATGGCTTTCCAACCAACTTTTTTAGGAATCATGAGGATCTTGTTGGCAATAATCTCTTCCAAGTTATTAGTTAGGCTATCTATGTTGGTCCTTTGGGGCAAAAATTAAATCAAGGAATAATTTGACTTCTACCAAAGTCTATGGATCTAACTCATATGTCCAACTAGTCACCCATCATGCTTCTTAATGTGGTGTATAAACTTTGGGCTAAATGCTTGGCATTATGTTTGAAAAAGATTCTTTGTCATATTATTTTCCCTCATCAAACATGTTTTGTTCTTGGTAGATATATTTTAAATATTATAGTTGTTGCTTAGGAAGGCATTTAGTGGGCAAAATATGAAGGTCGAGATATTCTCTTTATGAAGCTTGATTATGCAAAGGCTTATGACAACATTTAGTGGGATTTCATTTTGCAGATCATGACTAAACTTGGTTTCAACCCCAAATTTTTGCATATGGTGAAATGTTTATTCTTAGATGTTATTGCTAGAATAACTACTACATTTGGTATCACTTATCCCTTCTCTATTCACAAGTCAATAAGACAAGGTTGTCCTCTTTCTTCTTACTTGTTCATAATTGTAATAGACTTTGTTTGTCATTAATTAAATTATGATATTTATAATAAGACTATCACTAGAGTTTTTCTTTTTGCTCTTTAACACCAACTTCTTAATATGCATTTCACCAACGACTCCTTTTTTCGTGTTCAAGATACACCTACTAATGTGCATCGCCTCTTAAATCAGGTGGATTAATATTTCTTTCTTTCTAGCTTTGCTATTAAATGGACTAAATCCTCCATTTATAGTTTCAAAAATAATTACTATTATTTACCTTATAAAGATTGGAAGCTAATCTAGGATCAAGATATTATTAACATTTTGAGAATTTCCTTTTGTTTTAAATCATCTACTTTAATGCTCTAAGATCATGGGGTATCTTGGATTTAGAAGAAAATTTGATAAGTAGAAGATAAAACCCCTTACTCTTCCATGTAAGTATCTAGTTTGCAGATCTATTTATGCTTTTACTCATGTGTATTATTCTTCATGTTGGGCTCCGTCTGAAGCTGTTTATGAGAAGTTGGAATAGTTATTTTTAGATTTCATGTGGTCTTCTAAAGATTCTTAAAAATGTTTTCATTAAATTTTCATTAAATTAAATAATTAAATTTATGCAAATTTCTAGGTTGTGATAATTTAGGTCTTTTAAATTATTTCAAATAGGGGTTTACTTTGGTGGAAAAGTGGTTGTTTCAACATTTGGTTGTTTCTAACATTATTGGGACTCTCCTCCAACTAAGGCTACAATAAGTGTTTCCCAAAAAAAATCCATTTTGTAAAGTGATGAGCGGCTAGGTATCCCTACACCCAACCATACGAATCATGAGCGTTCATGCACAACTCGGTTGAAATCCGCAGACTGTAAGCACTTAACACACACCAGACTTCTAACTCGTGAAACCTTGGGTTGGAACGGTCATTGTCATACTAATCTCACTTGTGAAGTTCTATTACGTTGGTTAAGTGAGACTAAGGCTAATGATTTTTATATAATTTTGATTATCTTTTTTTGATGACTAAGTGAGGTATGGAAAGTAATGAATAAACTATAATCTAATCTCTAATTATCCTAGTTTGTATTCTAACTACTCCTAGCATAAGTATCCGGTCCCATCTTCCGAGCACGTTCTGAGCATTTCCTAACACTGCTGGGTTACCAAATGTTAAGCGTCGCTGGGCTTACCAAGCATTTGGATTACGTTCGAGATGGTCGTACTTATGTCTTTAATGAACTACAAATGAACCATAATGATTGAAATTATAATAACGAAAACATAAATAATTAACAATTAACTAATAAAGCATAAACAAATAATTAATAAAGCATAAACATATTAAACTATTAAATGCATGAGACAACTAAGTCCAAATGCTGCAAGGTATGCATGAATAGTTCGTCTTTATTAACGTCACGCCAATGGGCTCAGATACATCAACGCTCGAATAAAGATCCAATTGCTTTTCATACACCTGCTGCGGGCACTTGGAAAATATTCTATCTTTTACGAGAGCAAACTGCAAGAGCTTCGCTATCACTACTCAAAAAGATACCTAAATGAGGCGGAAGGCCCTCATATTTATAGGCCGGGAAAGTTGGTTGCTGATGAGTGGCAAGGTACCCCTACACTCAACCATACGAAATGAGCGTCGCACGCGGGATCCGGTCGAACTCCGCAGATGGACTAGTTGTGGCACCTAGATAGTTAGCCTTAGGTCGCAGTTCGCTGTCTTCCCACCTAGACTAGTTTTGCATATGTCACATATGATTTAGTCTAGATGAGGTGTATGATCTGTTCTAACCTATTGCTACTCCTGAAGGAAATGGAAAATAATATTAACTAAACTAAACTAGGAGGAAAAGGGTAAGAAAATCTAATCTAGCCTAAGTGCGACGAGCAACCGATTCTTTGATCAACCGTACACATCTTGGACTTCGGGCACGACTACCACTGGGACTACCAAGCGTAGCTCCGAGGTACGCCACTGGGATTACCAAGCGCAGATCCCAATTACGCCACTGGGTTACCAAGCGTAGATCCTGGATACACCACTGGGCTACCAAGCAGTCACACTTAAATGCTCGTAAGCAAGTCGTACTCGTTCTACTTCTAGGAGTTTAAGGGTGAGAGACTAATCGCGATGAGTAACCGATTCCTTGACTAGCCGTACACATCCGTGGATGCTCGTAATCAAGTCATACTCACACCGCGCTATGAAAGCAATAAATAACATTAAATAAATAACAAATAAATAAACTAAGTGAATGCTGCAATGATGAAGTAATCTCGATCTTTATTGCCGGTCATGTGCGTGTCCAAGTACAGCACACTCGAATAAAGACACTGTACAATTACATTCACCACACTGCAGGCAGACATGGGAAAAAACTAACTCTAGAGGGATCAAACTGCCAGAGCTTCACTACTCTAAAACTGGGATGTCAAATGAGGGAGAGCCGCCTCTTATTTATAGATATCGTGGTGGACTGCGATATCACGTACATGATATCGTACAGAAGGATGCGATATCGCGTACGCGATATCGCGGGGGATGCGATATCGAGTACGCAATATCACAGCCTATGCAAACCGCATCTCATCATACCCCCATGACTGAATAAAAACTCGTCCTCAAGTTACAAGGAGAACAAGCTTCAGCGATTACACAGTGGATAGGTATGGGATTATTAACCAGAAAAAGAAATAGACTAATGCCGCAGTGTGGGAAGACACAACACAGAGAAAAAATACTACAACTACAAAAATGTGGAACTCATGTAGTTCCTGGTGGCGGTGGCTCCTCCATGGGTGCTTTCCCTTTATCACATGCTCTAAGCTTTGAAGGTTGATGACGCTGAAGAATAGCCTGGAGCTTCTCCTCTTCGGTCCGGGGGTCTTGTGCCATCCATGCTGATGCTCCGATGTTTGATGGAGTCGACACTTCCCACAGATAGGGCAGTTGCGGGAACATCTGATTGGCTTTGACGTACCATGCCGTAAACACCCGTCGTTCCTCTTCATAGGCTCTGGCTTTGTCTTTGTATTCATGAAGTTCTGTTAGCCATCAAGCCAAGTCAGTTGCCACATCCTTCTATCCTTAGTAGCTTTCTTTTACCACCGCAAGTTCAGAATTTGCGACCTCTAGTTTTTCAGCCAACTTCTTTCGCTCTGCAAATTCTACTTCATATTTGATATGGGTGGAAGCTACCTGCTGCTCGAGCTCTGACCTCGAGCATCCTATTGTTAACATGGCCAGGTTGGCATATCGAAGGTTTGCAAACTCCATGTATTCAGTTAAGTCCTAGATCTGCAGGTCCCGGTTCTTAATTTCCGCTTGGTAGGCGTAGGCATAAGTGTCCAATATGGCCCCCCAATCAGTGTGTTGGGAACTGATGTTGTTGATTTGAGCTTTGGCCATATGGATCTCCTTCTCTAGGATTTGTTTGTACATCCCCACCTGATCACGGAAATGCTCCTTCAGCTTCTCATGTAGTTTAGCCTCATTCTACCACATACTAATTTCGATGGCTGATTGTTATCGAATAGCGCGTACCTCCTCCATTGAGAGGGTTCGATTTTCTCTGGCTAAACGGCTTACATCTCGGTTGACCTGAATGAATTGTTCTCACAATTGATGAAAGTGTTCATCGAGAACATTCTTTTGCTTCTCTGCCGAAGTCAACTGAAGGTTATCTGCAACTAATTGCTTATTCTCTTCTTGCAAGGCCTTGAGTGCCTTAATATGTGCATGCGTTTGTGCCTTTGCTGCACAGGCATCCCAAGTGGACGTCTTCTTTTCTTCTGCCACCTTCTTATTTTCTACAATTAGTTTTGTTAGTTGCTCGGTTCTAAAATTGTCTAGCTGGTCTACGGGAACCAATCGTAAAGGATCCCGCTAAGCTGCTTGTAAGGCTATGAGCTGCTCTTGTAGTTTCTGCACTTCAACTTTAGCATGCTCTGCCCTTACTTTGGATAGGACCAGCTTCCCCTTTGTGGAAATGAGGTCTGATTGAATTGTCGTTACATCCTGGGGGATGTTAAACAGGGACGTCAAAACTTGTCCTGTTTGAAGCAATCTGTCCAATACATCCTCATGTTCCGCAGGAGTCATTGAGGTTCCGGCAATAGTTTGAGCATCCTGTGCTTCTGAAAGATTTGCCAGTGGCACAACAGGTACATTGAAAGACTCTTTAATATGGTCAACGACCACTTCAGCAGCTCTCGTGGCATCCTAGTGTTACATGACCATCATAGTGGCCCCTTCACCAGTCTCTAACTGAACTTGAAAAGATGCCACGTGTCCAGAGATCTGTTGTGACCATCTACTTTCCCCTCCTCCTATTTGCATTGATAACTCACCCCGTGTGTGATCTACTAAAATCGTAGGCTGGTTGGCATCATCGATGACATGGAAGAGACTGGCATCATCACGGCTTCCCCAACTAACCGTCTTGGCAATGGCCCTTAGATGGCTCATCGATGGTCTATAGTCTTGCGGTGGTGGTAGATCCTGGCCTATGCTGGGTCCTGCTTCTTGTTGTTGGCTGGGACCTGTGGCTGGAGGTTGACTAGGTCCTGCAAGCTGAGTTGCAGGGGATCCAGCCATCTATTCTTCTTCTTCATCATCTGGTCCCAGCTCTTCGCCAGTGCTCTTTCTTGGAGTTGGTGCCTTTAATAATTCAGCGTAAGAAGCATTTTGGGCCTTTCGAAGGACGTCATTTATATATCCCTGAATACCAGCCCGTCGGCACAGTTTTCTGATAAGGTAAAGAAAAGGGAGTGCCATTTTCCCTGACTTCTGTTCTTTGAATCGCCTTAGGATCTCCATCAAATATAGAGGGGAAGGTTAGTGTTAACCTTTCCCATCAACACTGCACATCCTCTTGTCGCGTACGTTGATATTCTTTTCAAACCTTTTATGGGAAAAAGGTGATAGGTCCCGATTTTGAAATAAACTCTCTCTTCCATTGTCAGCTCACCAAAAGCTTTATCTCTGCCATAAGCCTTCTCTAACCAATCTTTTCGCACATCAGGGTCTGATCAGGTGGATAACCGAGCAACATGGGGTCCTGAATTCAGAAGGTTTAACACCTCCAAAATCGCCTGTGTAGAAAAATCTACCGTCACACCACCGATGTTGACTGTAGTGCCTTGTTCCTTATTGTGCCAGAATAGGTACATTTCTCCTAAGTACCAGGCACCTTTTTTAAAGAGGATAGGCCATAAGGGAGACCCTTTGAGGTGATCCCTAACAACCTTAGGAGCGAACTCTGCAAAAGATTTGAAGTTAAGTTCCACAATCACCGAAGCAATTGTGGACTTCGTGTGGATAGCCTGAACACATTCCAGGGGCAA
>MNCI01029592.1:641235-674237 GCA_015680685.1 Gnetum montanum
TAAATAAATAACAAATAAATAAACTAAGTGAATGCTACAATGATGAAGTAATCTCAATCTTTATTGCTGGTCATGTGCGTGTCCAAGTACGGCACACTCGAATAAAGACACCGTACAATTACATTCACCACACTGCGGGCAGACACGGGAAAAAAACTAACTCTAGAGGGATCAAACTGCCAGAGCTTCGCTACTTTAAAACTGGGATGTCAAATGAGGGAGAGCCACCTCTTATTTATAGATATGGTGGCGGACTACGATATCGCGTACGCGATATCATAGGCAGGTTGTGATATCGCATACGCGATATTCTGGGGGATGCGATATCGCGTCGGCTGCGATATCACGGCCTGTGTGAACCACATCTCATCAGTTGCGTAAAAAGGGCCACGTCGAGGTAGGGTGGCTATGTCGACGAGCCCACGTTGACGCAGCCGCGTATACATAGCCTCGTATACGTGACCCAGTCGACACATTGACTTTTGACACTTCATCATACCCCCACGACTGAGCAAAAACTCGTGCTCGAGTTTCTTTACAATTTGGAAGGTATGGATTCTTATTTACAACACATAACTTAAATACATAAATGACACACACATGACACAACATGAATTTACTAAGTGCTCGAGTTACAGAGAAGGACAAATTACAAAAATGGCGGTGTTTAGAGAGAAAATTGAACACCTCGCTTGTCCTAGAGCCTCTACAGTGTAGGAAGATGTACAAAATTCCTTGAGGAGATCACACCGTCCTTGAGGATGATGGTTCTGATGGACCTTCTCCAGCCTCTAGTTCACGTGTAGGTGGCGGCACAGATGTCGATAACCCTGTGGCAACTGCAACTTCTGGAGATAGCCAGAATGCCTCCAAGAAAGCCCTCATTTTCTCTTCTTTGCTTCTGGGTCGTTCAAGGTCCAGGTAGCTTCTCCAATGTGTGTTGAAACTAGAATTTCCCAAGGGCAATGTAGTGCTGAAATGAGTTCTTTCAAATTGACAAACCAGGCTGTGAACTATTTGTCTTCCATATCAAATGCTCGAATTGATGCTTGCAGTTGCTGGTAGTTACTCATTCTTTGGGCCAAGTCCTCTGCAACAGTACGTTGGCCTTCAAAGCTTGTACGGAGAACCTTGAGTTCCGCGTTTGCTGTTGCCAGCTTCTATTTTGTTGCCTTGTGTGCCTGGAACTCACCCTCTTATAGAGAATACGAGGTGGCCACTTATTTCTCAAGTTCTGACCGTGGTCTCTCGGCTGTGAGCATAGCCAAGTTTGCATACCGAAGGTTGGCTAACTCCATGTATTCTGTGATTTTTTCAATTTGCAGCTCTTTGAGGTAGATTTCTAATTTTTTGTAGGCATTCAATCCATCGAAGATTCATGACCATACATTGCTTCCTTCTTGGAGCTACTAGAGTGCTTGGTTCATTTGGGCTTTACTGACTTGTATGTGCTTCTCGTTCACCTCCTTCTGCAATCCCACTTGGTCCCTGTAATGATTTTTGACTCTTTCAAACTTTAAGGCCTCATTCTTCCAAGCGGAAATTTCGATTGCAGACTTTTGTCACAATGCCTGAACCTCCTCCATTGACAGATTCCAATTCTTAGTAGCCAACCTTCTCATATCTGCGTTCACCTTGGCTAGCTCCTCCTACTGTTGATGGATAAAATCTTTCATGTGCTCATTCTCTGCACCAACATTGCACAGGCAATGAACTTCTGCGGTCAGCTGCATGTTCTCCTAGAGAACCTCAGCCAAGTCTTTCTCTAAATAATATGCTTGAGTTTCTGCTATGACCTTATCTAGGATCTCTATCTCCCTTTCATCCTCAACAACCTGAAGTTTAAGCTGAAGCTGTTGAAAAGCTTCATCTCTGGTGATTTCGTGGTCGAGGATTACTAGATCGGCAAGCTGAGCTCTTAGTTGGGTAACCTCCATTGCCAAGTGCTGACAAGCAGTTTGAGCAGCTTCTAATTGCTCCTCCAAAACAAGCCTCTTGTCCCTTGTCAATAGCAGCTCCGACTGGGTTACAGTGATGTTGTCCGGAAGATCGAAGACAACCGGAAGTAGTTGCCTGATTCCTACCAATCAGTCCAACATTTCTTCATGTTGGCCTGCATCCATCTTGCTATGTGAAGTTCTGGCAAACACCTATACATCTTGTAGTCCATGGATGTCTAGTATAGGTGCTGCCGATGCATTGAGAACAGTAGCAATCATGTTAGCAACCACTTCAACCGTAACTTCTTGTCCCTGGTGCTGCATCACTAGGACTGTCGCCCCCTCACCATCTTCCAAGTGTATCAAGAAGGTAGCAGCATTCCCTAAGATTTCAGGGAATAACTGCTGGGTTGCAGTTGATACGTCTCGGATGCTTGGATCTGTTCTGGTTGGAATGGGTGCTTGGGCGGTAGAAAATATCAGCCCTGCCCTTTCAAGCAAGCTGACTAATTGTGCCACTTGCAACAAGTGACTCATGGCAGGAAATAGATCGAAGGATCGTCTCCTCCACCAGTTCTGCTGGATTGCTCTCGTTGACTCGAGAGCATTTCCCGGATCTCGCGGATGTAGGTTGCTATTGTTTGCGAGCCCGACTACATTGTTTGCACAGGTGGTGGAGGTGGTTGCTACCCTTCCTCTGTTTGTGTGGCAGTAGATATTTTTTCTTTCATCATTTCTAGCCACGAGGCAATTGGGACACACTGGATGATGTTGTTAGAATACCGTGCTATCCCTGCCCGTTTGCACAACTTTCGAATTAGGCAGGGAAAAGGGAGAGCGCGTCCTCCATGTTCGTTCTCTGCGAACCTCTTTTTAATCTCCAAAATAATAGTTGTGGAAGACTCATTAGAAATTTCCCACTCAAGGCAACACACGCACGAGCGGAGAGGGCTGTGATTTTGCTCGATCTTACCATTGGATTCAGATGGTAAGACGTTATCTTTGAATAGACTCTCTTCGCCGTGGTTAAGGAGTCGAATTCCTTGCGCTCTACCCTGTAGCACTGTTTGGTTCATTATGCCTTTACCTCTGGATCAGCCTACTTAGGAATTTTTGCCACATCTGCCCCAACTTCGGGCAACCCCAGAGCTTACGCTATTGCTTCTGAAGAGTAAGAGACATATATGTCCTTGATTCTTACTCTTGACCCTGGTTGTCGATTCATCCGGAAGAGATATGTTTCTCCTAAGTACCACTCACCACTGGTTGTGATGATTGGCCACATCAGAGAGTTCTGCAATTGAAGTCTTACATCTTCTAGAGTATTTTCGAGGAATGGTCCAAAGTTTAACTCTTGGAGGACCATCCGTTGCACCTTGCACAGTGTAATAGCATCAAGGCAGGCTTGGGTCAATGTGACCTCAAGCCGTGGTGCTATCCCAGGAGTCTCATTCCCTAGCGATTGCACACCGAGAATCTTCTCTTCAGAAATCTAGTGAACAGATTCCATGTCAAGTGCTTCGTGGAAGGGCCCAGTGGCATGAGAGCCCTCCACATACTCTAGAGGTTGCACACCTCGTCCCCTTCCCATGTGTGGGTGCTTGCCCCTTGGTTGTGACGGTCCTTCATCCCTTGGATGCCTCGGTTTGGATGCCATCTGAAAATAAACATAACCATTCATTAGACCGTTCAGAAGTAGCCTAAAATGGTCTGTATATACCTTTTAGTTTGACCAAGTTATGTTAATGGCACAGGCACATCGTTAAGTCTCTCGGAGTGTTAAGTTAAGGATTAGGGCCAAAGGTTTTGTAATTAACAACTAATTAATTAATTAATTAATTATATAAGGGCACCCCCCCACGACAAAGTGCATACCTCCAGTTGCGGAAAAGGGCAAGGACAGGTGGATGCAAACACGCGATGGAATGTAGGTGCGTTGGGAAGGGTTAGGTAGAAAAAATGGCAAACATTCCCCTCAATTTGGACTCCAAATGATGAAAAATACAAAGTGCGGTGGGGTATATATAGGGATTGGGCACTGTATTGACGGGGCCATGTATACACAGCCGCGTATAAGCAGTGGCTGCGTATACGGGGCCCCGTATACGTAGCACTGTTCACCTGAAGACCAGCGTTGACCAACCCAAAAAACACCCAAAATGAAAAATTTGAAGAGCCAAATTGAGGCATTTGAAGCGCAGAAAAGGCCCGATCATGGCGAAAGACAGGAGGAAGGTAATGAAGCATGAAAAAGAGACAAAATTGGAGAATGGGAGTAAAAAATAACTCAAGCAAGGATGAAATCGAACGATGGGACATGGAAAATAATCAACCAAGAAATTCAAAGGATTGGATGCTGAATAGGCAAAACCAGGAATATGCAGGTGGGTCCTCCCCATAGCAGGCAACAGCCGTATAGCCCCTGCATACCCTCAACACTAGGGTCTGTGGGCCCGGGTGGCGATAAGTGGTGTTGACTAGTGAAGACTCCAAACCAAGAGAAACCCGTCAAGGCATGAGAGACCTATAGAAAACATGACGAACACACAAAACATAAAAAGGGTAGTGAGGTGAGTACGAAGAGAAGTGGGAATGGTAGGAGAGGAAAGAATGGAAATTCCGAATGGCGGTCACATGAAACCCCGTGTGGAAGCGTGGTTAAGTGACCAAGTAGAACCTTTCCTGAGAGCAGATCCAAACCATCTACTAATAGTGACCTTGTAGCGATAGACGAAGTCTCGACCATCCCCAAGGAAACAACAATGACCCCACAAAAAACCACCACTCTAGGAAACGTGAGAAGAGGGAAGTGAAATGGGACAAAGTTAGAGGGGACCAAGGAACTCCCATAACCAGTGCGTGGCCCATGAGAGGCAGTCTAAGGAGTGTGATTTGAATTCCCATGTGATATGTTTTTGTTTTTTTTTTCTTTTGTGCGTGGAAACCACACCATGCGAAGACCCATGCATGTTTGCACGCATTTGACCAAGGGATGTGCTTTGAATTCTCAGTTTATTATTATTAGTTTTGTTTTTTTTTTTATTTTTATTTTCAGTGAGGACCACACCATGCAAGGTCGAACTGCCCAAAAACTTTTGTGGAGAGAGACTTGGAGTGGTAGGAAATCCGTAAGGACACACCAGCAACCCAAGGAATAGAACAGAACAACGAATAAAGCATTCCCCTTGAAGCCACACCCGATTCAAACCAGTGGATCATCCCTCAGTCGGGGAACTACACAAGTCACACATTCATTAAAATGTTTTTAAATGGAGGGGTTGCATGTTCACGACACAAGGAAAACCATGGAATGGTGAATGGGTAGATGACGTGGACTCACTATTGAGTTTATGAGGTGGAAACAACGTAAAATCCAAGGACAACCACGCGATGACGGGAACCAGATAACTAGGAAGATGATTACAGTACCCATCATAATGAAAATTGACCGCACTAAACAATAAGATGAAAAAAAGTAAACAAAAAAAACACGAAAAATGAAAAACAAAAAATTGTAAAACAAAAAGTGGAAAAAAAAAATTCAAAAACAAAAAATAGAAACAAAAAAGTGGAAAAGAAAAAATGAAAAAGAAAAAGTGAAAACAAAAAAGGGTAAAACAAAAAAGTGTAAAACAAAAAATGATAAAATGGTAAGGGATGTAGGGAAGTGGATCAGCAGGAATGAAGGTCTCCCCCACGATTGGGTGGAAAGGAGGAGACGCAAAAGATGGAGCGTGGATGATCGGCTAATGACGAGGCTATGACACTGGCTGTGTGAAGCTCACGGAAAGGTTGGAGTTGTTGGTGGTTGACCAACTGTGTTCTAGTGGGATTCCCAGGTTTGTGAATGAGCAAGGTCCCGAATGAGAAGGTTTCAGAGACAATATAAGGTCCCTCCCATAGCATCTGAAACTTTTTCAATTGGGATACATGTGAGGGGTTCCAATACAATACCTTATCTCCACATCAAAATGTGACCTTCCAAATCCTAAGATCATGTTGCTTCTTGTTATAGGCCTTGTGGGTTTCGTTGGAAAATAGGGCCACTAATCGATTCTCATCTAGCACACTTAAATTGATTAATCGTTCTCGTTGTGCTAGCGGTAGGTCAAGGCTGAGGTCACAAGTGGTGGATAGTATCTAGAGTTCTGCTTGGTTGGGAAGCATTGGCAACTTACCGTACACTAACTCATAGGGAGAGTACCCTATAGGAAATTTCTAGGTGGAGCGATAGGCCCATAGGGCATCGTTAAGCTTGGTACTCCAGTCCCTCTTGTATTTTCTAATTGTTCGTGTAAGGATTTTGGTAATTTCCCTATTTGTAACTTCGGCCTGCCCATTGGCTTGGGGGCGATAAGATGTTGTGAATTTGTGTGTTACCCCTAAGTGTTGCATGAGTTTATGAAAAGTAACCCCCGTGAAGTGCGTCCCATTGTCAGAAATGAGTGCACGAGGCATTCCAAACCTGGTAATGATTTTTTGCTGGACAAATCGTGCGGCGATGTTGGAAGAACAGTCGATGATGGCTTCCGCTTCTACCCACTTTGTATAGTAGTCCACTGCCATGATGATGTACGCCTTTTCATTTGAAGAGGGGGTGATGGGCCCCATGAAGTTGATACCCCAGATGTCGAAGGGCTCCAATGGCTGAATCCACTATTGAGGTCCCTCCAACCATGCTAGCATCCCACCATCTCATTGGCATCATTCATAGGAGTGGGCGAACCATTGTGCGTCCCTAAAAATTGTAGGCGAATAATACCCTGCAAGTAGGATTTTAATGGTTGTTCTACGTCCAGCATAGTGGCCCCCACAAGGGCCCTCTTGAGCATCTTGGAGGATGCGCAGTGTATCAGCATCAAGGACACACCATCGGACCAACCTGTCTGCGCACACCTTGTAGAGGTGGCCATTGATTTCTATGAAATGCTTAGCCTTATGGAGAAACTATTGTTTCTTTTGATGGTTCTATTATTTTGGCAGCTCCTGTGTTGTAAGGTAGGTAAGGATGCGGTTGAACCAAGGAGATTCCTTGGGTGCTTGAGGATCAATGGCGCCTGCGAAGAAGAGTTCATCTGGAAATTGATCGGATAAAGGCTCCTCCTCTTCTACGTCATCCCATTGTAATCGAGACAAATGGTCAGTGACCACATTCTTAGACCCCTTTCTATCTACCATGGTCAGATCAAACTCCTGAAAAATCACCAGCCACCGAATTATGTGGGGGCTCACCGTTGGTTTGTTCATCAGGAACCGGATAGTATTGTGGTCTGTATGCACAAACACCTCGTATCCGAGCACATAGTGTCAGAATTTTTCCAATGCGAACACCACTGCCATCAATTCCTTCTCAGTGGTGGTATAGTTTAGTTCTACACCCACAATGCTACAACTTGCACAGTGGATATAATATGGACGTTTCTGATCATCACACTATGTAAGCACAGCTCCTAAAGCATAGTTGGAGGCATCCGTCATAATATGAAAGGGTCTATACCAATTAGGTGCCCATCGAACGAAAGCTTCTATGAGTTTCTGCTTTAGCTCTTGGAATGCGGACTCACATTCCTTGGTCCAGAAAGATGGAGCATCCTTCTTTGTAAGCACTACTAAAGCCTGGGAAATCTTTGAAAAGTGTTCAATGAAGCATCGGTAGTAACCAGTGTGTCCAAGGAATGACCACACATCTTTGACAGTACTTGGTTGGTGGGTAATTCCTTGGATGACCCTGATCTTTTCAGGGTCTACGCTGATCCCTATGGATGAAATGAGATGCCCCAACACTATGTCCTCTTGGACCATCAGATGCCTCTTTTTCCAATTGAGCCACAGATTGGTGTCTACACACCTCTTTAAAACTTGCTCTAGGCAGTCCAAAGCTTACTCGAACGTGGCACCATAGGTGGAGAAGTCATCCATGAAGACTTCCATATCATTGTCGATTTGTTGCTGGAATATTCTCAAGATAAAGCGTTGGAACATCGCAGGTGCATTGTATAGGCCAAAGGGCATCTTCTTATATGCAAAAGTCCCCCATGGACTTGTGAAAGTAGTCTTGGCCTGGTCCTCTGGTGTGATTTGGATCTGGTTATAACCACTATAACCATCCAAAAAGCTGTAATATTCGTGTCCTGTGATGGTGTCCAACACTTGGTCCACAAATGGGAGCGAAAAGTGGTTCTTGAAAGTTGCCATGTTGAGCAACCGTAAATCGATACAGACCCTCCACTTGCCATCTTTCTTGGGTCCGATAACGAGTGGACCAACCCATTTGCTATCGACGACTAAATAGATGAATCCCGCCTTAAGCAGTTGTTCAATTTCATCCTTTACTACTTGCTTCAACTTGGGATTCAATCGTCTTTGTGGTTGTCGTCGTGGCTTCATGGAAGGGTCAAGGTAGATCCGGTGCTGAAAGATCCTAAGATCAATGCTAGTCAGATCAGGATAGGAGCAAGCAAATGCAGCAACCCATTTTTTTACCATCACCAGTAACTTCTTTTTCTATTCTGGAGCAAGGGCAACATTGATAATTACCAGCTTGCCATTTTTCAAGAATGCATATTCTAAGTGAGCCGGTAGTGATTTTAGCTCAAGGGGCTCTTGCTTGAAGCTCGCAGGAATCTCTAGCTTTTCCCAATTATCAAAGTCATCAATGATAGAGGTTTTGTTGATGAATCTCCTCCATCACATCCCTGTTGTCGATATAGGCTTGCACTAGCCCCTTAGCCAGTTCCATGCATATTGTGCTGCTAGCAAGATCAGCTGTTAGCCACTAGGTGCCTTCTTGGTTAGTGGCTGTTGCATACAGGCACTGTTGAATTGGAGATTCCTCGGTACACTGACTGCATGCTTTAATGGATGTCCGCTTAGTGAACCATAGCTGCTACACACAGTTGCACCCCAAGTCACTGTACGCGATACATGGAACTCTTTTCTTCTCGATCTTCTCAGAAGAATTTTCCTTTGAAATTTCTAGGGACATATCTTGGAGTCCCAGTCGTGCGTCCACCGTGCTTACCTAGGGTCTTCCCATGATGATTAGGAAGTTCCCCTTACAGTTTTCAACACAGATGACTAGGAAGTCAGCAGGGTAGGACCACCCACAAACGGTGGTCACAATGTCCTCAACCAAACCTAACGAAACGGTGATGGATTGGTCTGCTAACTCGAGTCGGATGTTACTCTTCTTTAGCAGGGGCAGGTTCCAGTTCTTGTACATGTCATGAGAGATTAAATTAACCCCTGACCCTAAGTCTAGAAGAGCTTTGCATGGCTCGTTCCCAGCCACCTAAAGATATATGAGGGGGCTTCCTGGATTTGTCAACTTTTGGGGAAGAGAACCTACTTTAATCCAATTGGTCACGACATGTGTTAGCATGATCTTCTAGACATTGGAGTGCAGTAGAGCGGAGGGCTACTTTGGCGGTATGATGGTAGAGGCATTGGTAGGTTCTAAGGCACTGGCCATAGGCATAGGTGAGGGTGTGTTCGGATTATTGGGCTAGAAAAAAGGGTGTTTACATGGCTTGGATTCTGGTCCACTCGGCCTAGGTGCCGGTTGTAAGTTTATAGCCCTCGTAGCGTTTCATTATTGTGGTTGTGGTGGTATTTCTCCCTGCATAGATGTAGCTGGTGGCAACTGAGAGGGATGATGTGGAGGAGTGGCAGAAGAAGGTGACGAAGGGCAGAAGTGATGTGGATTTGTCCCCTTGGGTGATGGAGATGGATGTCTAAAATATTCAAGGGGATGGTAGTAACTGGGAAAGGCTGCATGACTGGAAGACTCTCTTGGAGAGATGGGCTGCTGAACATAGTACCCATAAGGATCTGGCTGCTTATAAGGGTACTATTGCCTTGGAGGTGGTATCCCCCACATTTGTGGTTGCTGCCACTGTTGCAAATATTCATATGATTATGGAGGCGTTCCACTTGGATAGTATCCTTGCTGCTACTGGTGGAATCGCTTGGGATTACCTTGTGAATAAGGCAACCTTCGGGGTGTCTGCCTCTGTGCCAAACGAGGGTTCAAGGCATAGACCCCAGACTCTTGAAGGTGAGAAACCACAGGACAACATCCCTTAGGATGCTCATATTGGCATACATCGTATTCATCGTCCTCTTCGGTGTCAGAGTCTACAACCTGTTCTGCTACAGCAACTTTTCCCTTACCCTTATGTTGGATACGTTCAGCTCCCTTCTTCCTAGGCCAATCACGGTCACTACCCTGATCTTTGAACTCTTCTACGATTTTCAATACACTTTGGAATCTCTCGTCTAAAGAGTCTCACATTTTCTCCACCTTTACCGATATTTCAAATGCAAACTTTTGTAATGGCAAAGTCTTCCAGTTCACCGTTGCTTCCAGTGGTGACTCATCGTCCTCATCATAAAATCGAACCTTCCTTTTTCTAAGGGAAGGATCCCGGTTGAATTCTTTAGCACTCTCCTTTTTTCTAAGTTCTCCTTCCTCTTTGGCCACTTGATCAATGAGGGGCTGCAATTGATGGGCCCTTAGCTCCACCAGCTGTCCCTTGGTGTAGACACCAAGGGTCTTTCTCGTTTCAAAACAGAGCCCATCAATAATGTGGCGAAGCAGTGCCCACTGAGAATAACCATGACCAGGGCACTGATGCAACAGTGAGTAATACCTGCTCATGGCAACATCCAAGGGTTCATGATTTCCTTGTTTCCAACCTTGGATCTGACGTCTCAGATTTGCCACTCTAGAGTACGTTTGATATTTTTCATTGAAGATTTCAAGCATCGTACTCCACCTTCTGATTAATTCTAGCTCTACCAACTTTTAGCTTCTTTCATGAGTGTTCAGGGAAATAGCTTCAATCGTTGCCAATCGTTATCAATATTTTGCAGGGTGCAAGCATCATGGAATGCCTGCAAGTGGATCTACGGATCACAGTTGTATCCCCCTTCAAATCTGGGGATGTTGTTCATGTCAACACACTTGATCCAACTATCCTTCATGTTCCTTCTTGGAATATGAACTACCTCTGCAATGTGGAGCATGCTCCAAGTAGCTAACAACAGCTCGTCTGAATCAAGTCCTGTTGATGACTATGACATCTGTGACAATTTTTGCTACCCCTTCTTTCATGCTAGTGAGGGCCACGTGATTGGTTGTGTGCTTCCTTATGTTTCCTCGCTCGAACCTGCTTACCACCGTCCTTTCTCTCCAACCTTCCCTTGTGATGCTCAGAACCTGAGCTAGATGAAAGTGAAGGAGAGGGGGAGGACGGAGAAGAAGAAGAGGCATCACCACCACTTCGGCGTTGATCTCCCCATCTACCCTGGTGATGGCCACGGTCATCTCCTCTAGCTTTGCTACATGATCCACCATCCCCTTGAGGATCATGGTCACTTGGAGGTTGATTCTGGATGACTGACTGGAGGATCTGTGGCCCCAGGTGAAGTTCGGTCGAATGAGTATCATGAAATACAGGATCTCCATCATCTTGTGGCCCTTGCAAGAATAAGGGGTTACTAAAGTATTTTCTCTTCTATTCTTCATATCTCTTAGCTTGCTATTGAACTCTTGTCCATTGAGCTTCCGTGGGACGATAGTCTCGGTAGTCATGGTCCTCCATGACATACTCCATCACTCGGTCCTGGATGCCCATTCTACCCATATTGTGATATAGCATCGTAGGAGCTGCTCGGTCGGGTGGTAGCATGATGCTACCCTCCATGTCCCTCCATCAAAGATGTTCATCCTGATGTAGGATAAATGTGAAATCAGGGACATATTCATCTGGATGTTTGTATACCACTCGACATTCTTGCAGCACAGGTGGTTCAAATGCATCTCTCCTATGAGAAGACATATTGGACGTTAGATGGTCCATATATAATTGGTGTACCTTATGATTAACTTAAGTTCACCTAGTGTGCATAAATGTTTCTACCCTGGGTCCGTTCCAATGACTTAGATGATAATTTCACTAAAGTCAGATGATACATGTAAGACTAACAATCCCCGACAACGGTGCCAATGATGAGCGACTAGGTATCCCTATGCCCAACCATACAAATCACGAGCATTCATGCGCGACTCAGTTGAAATCCACAGATTGTAAGCACTTAACACACACCAGAATTCTAACCTGTGAAACCTTGGGTTGGAACGGTTGTTGTCATCCTAATCTCACTTGTGAATTTCTATTACATTGGTTAAGTGAGACTAAGGTTAATGATTTTTATATATTTTTGATTATCTTTTTTTGGTGACTAAGTGAGGTATGGAAAGTAATGAATAAACTATAATCTAATCTCTAATTATCCTAGTTTGTATTCTAACTACTCCTAGCATAAGTATCCGGTCCCATCTTCCAAGCACGTTCTGAACATTTCCTAGCACTGCTGGGTTACCAGAAGTTAAGAGTCGCTGGGCTTACCAAGCGTTTGGATTACGTTCGAGATGGTCATACTTATGTCTTTAACGAACTACAAATGAACCATAATGATTGAAATTATAATAACAAAAACATAAATAATTAACAATTAACTAATAAAGCATAAACAAATAATTAATAAAGCATAAAAATATTAAACTATTAAATGCATGAGACAACTAATTCCAAATGCTGCAAGGTATGCATGAACAGTTTGTCTTCATTGCCGTCACGCCAATGGGCTCAGATACATCAACGCTCGAATAAAGATCCGATTGCTTTTCATACACTTGCTATGGGCACTTGGAAAATATTCTATCTCTTACGAGATCAAACTACAAGAGCTTCGCTATCACTACTCAAAAAATGCCTAAATGAGGTGGAAGGCCCTCATATTTATAGGCCGGGAAGGGTGGCTATGTCGATGGGCTCGTGTCGACGTAGGGTGGCTACGTCGACGAGCCCGCATTGATGCAGCCATGTATACGCAGCCTCGTATATGCAGCCCAGTCGACGCATTGACTTTTGACACATCATCATAAAGGTATCCATTTTGTTAATTAGATTCTCTCTCCTCATATAATTATCATTCCTAGATCTCATGTCTTCAAAAATATTTAGACGGCTTGGCATGTATTACATAATTATATGGATTGGACTAATACCAAGATCAATCCTACTCTTCTTTTAAAGCTTTATCCATGGTGATTACCTCTTTCACTTGCTCCTCTTGCTACTATGAATTCTTAGATGGCTAGTTGTTGGTTTTAGAAGGGAGTGATTTTTCTTAGCTATCTACATCTTTCCAACCAATGGATTTCTTAGGAAGTGTTTGATAATTTGTATAGACTATCTACAATCATGCATCATTTTTTTGATTGAATTTATAATTTTCTTCACTAATATTTACACTTTGATGCTTCCATGCAAAGTATTGTTCATAGCCTTTGTTGGACTAATAGATTGAAGCTTTTGCCTTGTAAGTTGCATATTCCATTTTAACTTTTGCATAACTCCTTAATCATTATTAATTGCTGTCAGAGGTTTTGGCACAAATAGGAATTAGAAAAATTTTGGATTTCCACCTTTGCTAAGCAACAAGGTACCCCTATGTTCAACCATATGAATCACAGAGTCTTCACGCATGATCTGGTCGAATTTCATGAACTTTATCATTTCCAATGCACTAGTCTTCTAGGAAGTAAATCTTGCCTTAAGGTCAATCGTTGTCTTCCCAATTACACTTGTGATGTACATTGGTATGGTTAACTATAATTGAGGCATCTAACTTTTTATCATTTTTGTGTTTTATGGTCTGGGTGTTCAAAGGAAGAAAAAAGTTATTGGATTAAATAATTTAAATTAACTAAGTAACTAGCATCTAACTAATCCTAACATAAGCATCTGGGCCCACTTTCTGTACATGTCTTGAACCCATGTATCCGCTGTTGGGCAACCAAGCACTACGCTACTGGGTGTACCAAGCAATAACGTTGCTGGGATTACCAAGCAAATATGTGTTACACTCGAAGCGGTCGTACTTATGTGTGTAATTTATCTTTACTTAATTACCTCATTAACTTAATTACTAGAAATAATTAATAAATAATTGCAACATTAAATAAATTATTGAAAACATTAAATGCATAAATGAAAATAGCTAATATATCCAAAGTACTGCAAGGTATATTAGAAAGCTTATCTTTATTGCCACACACACTATCATGCTCAGGTACAACAATGCTTGAATAAAGATTCGTACACTCAATGACTCCTACTACGGGCACTTGGAAGGAAAATTCTAACTTTCAAATGGAAAAATTGCAAGAGCTTCATTCCAACTACAATCTCTTATTGCCATAAATGTAGATGTAGGTGTGTATTTATAGCCTAAAACCAACACTGCATCAACAAGGCCTCATTAACACATGATACGATGTGTCGATGAGGACTAGTCGATGAGGCCTCATCGACACACCCAACCAAATTGTGACTCATCATATTCCCATGACTGAATGAAAACTTGTCCTCAAGTTCTTTTTCAAAATTTGAGAAGGTATGGGATTATTGATTGACTTTTCTCAAACAAAATAAATTGACTAACTTGACAAAAAAATTGAGCGCTCAGGTGTATGAATCAACACATTACAAAAAATGATGGTGTTTAGGACACAAAATTGAACACCATGACACAACTATTCAAAATTGAATAGCATGTTCCTTGATGATGGGAAGTGTGGTGATGAAGATCAAATGGTCCTAGGTGATGGTGACTCCTGATGCTCCGAGGGACCTTCATCGGCTTCATGCATGGGTGGTAGTTGAGGTGGCTACAACTATCCTACTACTACTACAACTTTAGGCCAAAGGTGGAAAGTATCTAGTAGTGCTTTCATTTTCTCCTCCTTGCTTCTAGAATCATGCACTATCCATGCAACTACGTCGATGTGGATTGGAACGGACACATCCCAAGGACACATGATTGTTGGAAACAACTCCTTCATGTTGACAAACCAAGCAATGAACTATTTGCATTCAATGTCAAATGCCTTGACTATGTCCTTCAGCTCATGGTAGTCATTCATCCATTTGCCTAGGTTCTCAATGATTGATCATTGATCTCTAAATAGTGTCCTAAGAACTTTGAGTTCAACGTTTGTAGTCTCAAACTTCTGCTTGGCATCTTTATGGTACTTGAACTCAGCCTTATATAATAGATACGAGCTAGCCACTTTCGTTTCTAACTCTAACCACAACTGTCCAGTAGTCAACATTGCCAGATTTGCATATTGGAGATTGGCCAACTCTATATATTCTATCATTTCTTTGATTTGCAACTCCTTTAAGAAAATCTCTACTTTGTTGTAAGCATTGATCCCATCAATGCTAGATTGCCACATTCTCTTCCCTATTGGAGTTATTGGAGGGCTTCATTCAATTTTTCCTTTGCCATCTGAATGTGTTTTTCATTCACTTCCTTTTGTAGGCAAACCTAGTCTCTATAGTGATTTTTCACTTTTTCAACTTTGAGGACCTCAGCTTTCTAGGCAACAATCTTGATGGTAGATTTTTGACACAAGGCACGTACTTCCTCCATTAACAAATTTCAATTTTTTGTGGTCAATCTCCTCAATTTTTTCTTCACCCTGGCAAGCTTCTCCTGTTGTTAATGAATAAATTCTTTCATTGGTCCTTCTAATTATCAACATTTTGTAGGCGATAATTCTGTGCAGTCAGAGTCTCATTCTCCTCGCGCATCTACATTAAGTCCTTCTAAATTGCATACATTTTTTCTTCTACCACAAACTTGTCAAAGATGGCTATAACTGCCTCCTTCTTAGCCTTCTGGAATCATTCTTGAAATTATTTGAAAGCTTCATCTCTTGTTATTGTTGAGCTAAGGATCACAGGATTTGCAAGTTAGGCATGTAGCTCAGCAACCTCCATGGTCAAGCGTTGATTTCATTCTTGGGCCATTTTAAGTTGTCCTTCCAAAATAATGCATTTTCCCCTTGCATTCAATAGCTCTGACTGCGTTGCAGTGATTTCTTCCTAGAAATCAAAGATATCCGGAATCGGTTACCTAGTTCCCATCAGTCGTTCCAGAAATTCTTCATGCTTGGCTACATTTAGCTTTCCACTGATCGTGCCTACGGATATCTACACCTCTTGAAGTGTAAATAAATATTGTATAGAAATCGTGGATGCATTCAATACTTCAGCGCCCTGGTCAGCAACCACTTTAGCTGTTGTTTCTTATCCTTAGTGCTGCATCACCAAGACAATTGCCTCTTTGCCTTCCTCCAAATGCACCAAGAAGGTGGCAACATTCTTGGAGATTTCTGGGAATAGATGGTGTTGAGATAAAGACACTTTCACCTCCCAAGCATTGGGATTCGACCTCATAGGTAGCTGCATTCATTGGGCAAAGAATATTGGACCATCCCTCTCCATCTAACTAACTATTCAGACCATCTCATTAAGGTGACTCATCACTAATCGATACACAAATGGATTTGTTCCATTCATTTCTACATGTTGCTCTTATTTTCTCAAGAGCTATTCTTGAATTTTACATAGATGCTCAATGGTTATGTTGGCCTCCGACATTTTTTCCTGAGTGAATGGTGGTGGCAGTTGCTCCTCTTCTTGAGTTTTTGGTATCTTTTCTTTCACAATTTCAGACCATGAGGCCAAAGGAGCATGCCTGATGGTATTGTTGCAGTAGCGAATAATGCCTACCCTATTGCAGAGTTTCCAAATGAGGCACAGAAAGGGCAAGGTCTTCCTTCCACATTCATTTTCCTTAAAGCATTTTTTGATCTCTAAGTAGATCGGTTGTGGAAGGTTAATGAGAAATTTTTTACTTAGAGCAACAAATGCCCCAGCAGAGAAGGTGGTCACCTTGCTTGGCCTCACCATTGGATTAAGGTGAAATGCTGCAATTTTGAAGTGAATTTGCTCTACCGATGTGAGTGCATTGTACTCCTTACAATCAACCCCATAGCAACATTGGGTCCACTTCCTCTTGGCCTCAGGATCACCTTTCGTGGATAGTTTTGTCAGCTATGTTCCAATGTTAGGCAACCCAAGTGTCTATGTGATAGCTTCTACCAAGTAGGACACTTGAATGTCCTTTATTTTTACAATGGACCCTAGCCTTCTATTACTACAGTAGAGATATGTCTCTTCCATGTACCATTCTCCACTGGATATGATTACTGGCCACATGGGAGAGGTTTGCAATTGAGTCTTAACATCCGCTAGAGCTTTCTTAAGGAATGGCCTAAACTTGATCTCTTGAAGAACTAATCGTTAGATCTCTTGGGACTTGAGGATGTCTAGGCAAGCTTCAATCAAAGTGACCTCAAGCCTTGGCATGGGTCCAGGCACTTCTCCTCACTGTGATTGTTCAGTCAACACCTCTTCTTCTAGAATCTATTGGATAGATTTCACTTCGAGCTCCTCACAAAAAGATCCCATTGCATGGGTTGCTTCTGGTAGTTCTTGGCCTTGCTCTTGTTGGCCCCTTCCAACTCTAGGCCACTTCTCCCATGGTTGAGAGGGTTCTCCTTCTTATGGGTGCTTTTGTTTTAGTGTCATCTATAATCATAATGAGACCATGGATTAGCAATCATTGTGTAACCTTAAAGTAATTAGGATACTTTTATCTCTTTAAGGATGGTTATACTTGACTAAGTTGTGATTATGGTTGATTTGGTTATTTCAATTATTATCTATTTATGTATTATCATTAATAAATAGTCACAAAGGTTTTTGGAAGGGTTAACAGTAAAGAAAATTCATGTTTATATGTTATTAAAGTTATTAACCCTTTGGGGGAGTTCGCAAAATTTTCAAAAACTTTCATTAGAAACCTTAAAGTTTGTAACCCCCTTGATAAAGATCTTACCTCCAATAAGTGTAGGGTTGAAAAACGAAGTGATTTGGACAAACAATTGGAAATTTATGGGCTCTAGAAGGTTTTGGGCTCTAAAAAATTACAAAAACTCCCCATATGTTATGAGAAAATGATGAAAAATAACAAAGTGTTCAACAATATATATAGGTTTTTTTGGGTTGCGTCGACGAGGCCTCATCGATAGAGCCTCATTGACATGGTTGGCTACAGGGTTTCTGAGTAAAATTGGTGCCAATGATGCTACGAGGTTGATTGTAAGGAGTTTCTAAGTAAAATTGGTCGGCTATAGAGTTTTTAAGTAAAATTGGTGCCAATGAAAGCTTAAAAGGTCAAGAATAGTATAAAAACATGAGAAGAGGATGTTGAAGTTCATAAATTTGGAAAATGAAAAAAAAAATTGATTTAGGGAATGAATGAGATAAAAGGTTAAGGGGCACTAAGCGGGATACTTATTGGAATATGCGAAAGATAGGATTGTAGCAATGTCAAAGGTAAGGGAACTTAACTAACCAAACCAAGAGCTATGCAAGTGTATCCTTCCCATAGCAGGCTCATGCCCTTCTTGCCCTTGCATAACCTCAACTACGAAGTCTGTGGGTCCCATAGTCAATTTAATGATCATGAAAAGTGAAGGACCAACCAGAAAGAATCTACTTAAGAATTTCAACACATCAAACCAGGACATATAGCATAACATAGAATATGGTAGTGAGGTGAGCTATGGCAGCATGGATGGATGATAAAAAAGGTGGAATAGAGTTCTGAATTGAGGTCATAGGAAGTCCCTTGTGGAAGTTATGATTAAAATGATCTAAGAAGATCCATCCTCAATCCAAACCAAAACCAATTTCTTTCAGTGACTTTGCATCACCACTCTAAGAGTGATCCACTCACTCAAGACATGAGAGTGCTTCCACAAAACAACCACCATTCCATAAAGAGAAGAAAAGAGAAGTAGGAAATGAGAGAGTGGGCCTTAGTTAGAGGGGGCCTTCAGGCATAGGTGCATGTCTTTCTAGTCCCATAACTAGTTCTTGTAGCCATTTATTTTTCCAAGGGGTGTGCTTCGAATTCCCTTTTTTTTTTGAAATGAGAACCACACCATGCAAGGACTTATTCATATTTAATAGATGTTCTTTGAATTTCCATCATTTTTTTAATGGGAACCACACCATGCAAAGAATTTATTTAACTTCTTATTAGTGGTTGGTATGGAACAATAAGAAATTCATAAAAAAAACTCAAGCAAGTAGAAGAGTACAAAGAGTATTGAGTCCCCTTGAAGTCACACCCTTTACAAACCTTTGATCCTTCCTAATTCCAAAACTACCAAGGTCATTGATTGATTAAAAGTTTCTTAATGGAAGGGCTCTCAAATTCCTAGAACAAGGAAAACCATAGAGTTCATTAGATGGGTGGATAACATGGACTCACTGCCTATTCCATGAAAAATAAACCATGTTAAAGTCATTAGACATCAGAATTCAAAAATAGAAACCAAACATTGACAATCACAACATTAAGCACAAACCATCATTAGTAAATAGCAACAGCAGCACTGTGTCCTATGACAATAAATCAATGTTATTAGCAAAATAAGAAAATATCACACTTGAATAAAAAAAAGTAAAATATATAAGAAATTTTAAAATAACCAGGAAAGAATGAAAGTTACTAACGATGGTGAACAATTACAAAAATTTTGAAAAATAAAAAATTTGTAAAATAAATAACTTGTAAAATCAAAAATATGGAAAAAAAAAGGAGAAAAACTGAGAAGTCATATTGATGGTTAGCACAAATGGCCATCTCCCCCATGACTAAGTTGGAAGGAGGAGATCCAAAAGATAGAACATGGTTGTCCATCCCTCGAGGTGGTAGTTGCACTAGCCTATCTTGGTTCTAGGAAATGCTTTACTTATTGGATGTTGATCAACTACTTTTTATTTGGGCTTTTAAGTTTGTAGATTATCATGGCCCTATAGGAAAAGGTTTGATCAATTATATAAGGTCCCTTCCACAATGTTTGAATTTTTTTTAAGGTACATGTATGGGGTTCCAATAGAGAACCTTATCTCTTGGTTAAAGTTTTACTTTCCTAATTCTGAGGTCACGACATTGCTTGCTAAATGCCTTGTTCACCTCATTCAAGAATAGGGCCACTAATCAATTTTCATCTAGCACATTCAAGTTGATTGATCTTTCTCTCTATGCTAGACTTAGGCAGAGATTCAAATCATAGGCTATTGAGAGTGTACGGAGATTGAATTGAACTAGGAGCATTGGAAGTTTTCTGTACACTAATTCATAGGGAGAATAGCCAATAGGAAGTTTCCAAGTTGAACGATAAGCCTAGAGGGCATCATTAAGTTTTGCACTCCAATNTAAAGATCAACTGTGTGTTCTCTAGAATGCTCACGAAGGACCTTGCANACACCCCAAACCTATTCACAATATTTTTTTATATGAATCTAGCAACAGTGGATGATGTACAATCAGTAACAACTACTACTTCTATCCATTTTGTGCAATAGTCAACTATTACTATAATATATGCTTGTCTATTGGACATGGGTATGATGGGACCCATGAAGTCAACCCCCCATATATCAAAAGGCTTTAGTGGTTGAATCCACTATTAAGGATCTTTCATGCTAGCAGTCATCCCTCCATCTTGTTGACAACATTTACAAGACTTGAAAAACTAGTGGGCATTCCTAAAGATTGTAGGCTAATAGTACCCTACCATCAGGATTTTTATAGTCATGCATCTCCCTACATAGTGGCCTCTGCAAGGTCCTTCGTGAGCATTCTAGAGAACACACAGTTGATCTTTATCAAGGACACACCAATGAATCAAGCCATTGACACACACCTTGTAGAGGTGTCCATTGATTTTCATGAAGTATTTGACCCAATGAAGAAATTATTGCTTTTTTCTAAAATCCAAACCTTGTGGCATCTCTTGAGTGAGAAGATAGGTGAGGATACCATTATACTATGTTGCTTTTGCAAGCATTTTTTCACTTATTACTCTTATAAAGAGGAGTTCGTCTGGAAACTGATCAGAGACCAAGCTCTTCTCCTCTTTATTATCCCATCGTAAGTGAAAGAGGTGGTCAATGATCACATTCTTGATCCATTTTCGATCTACCATCATGAGATTGAATTCTTGCAAGATCATGAGTCATTGTATGACACAAGTGCTCCCCATCGGCTTATTCATGAGGAAGCGGATTTCACTATGGTATATATGCATAAATACTTTGTAACCAAGCACATAGTGCCTAAAATTTTCCAAAGCATACACCACTGCCATTAACTCCTTTTCTGTGGTGGTGTAATTTAACTGTGCTCCCATAATGCTTCGACTCACATAGTGGATGTAATATGGACATTTCTTATCATCCTTCTACATAAGCACTACTCCCAAGGTTTAGTTAGATGAATCTGTCATGATATGGAAGGGTCTAGACCAATCTGGTGCTTGTAGGATTGGTGTTTCTATGATTTTTTCTTTTAACTTTTGAAATGCATGTTCACATTCCTTGGTCCAAATGAAAGGTGCATCTTTCTTTGTAAGCTCTACCAACGGCTTTACGATCTTAGAGAAATTCTCTATAAATTTCCAATAGTAGCCACTGTGTCCAAGGAATGATCAAACATCTTTAATAGTCTCTAGTTGGCTTGTTATTCCTTGGATGACCCTTATCTTTTCTGGGTCTACCTTAATCCTTTTTTGCAAAATTCGATGCCCTAGCACAATGCCATGAGATGGCTCTTTTCTGGGTCTACCTTAAACCATGAGATGGCTCTTTTCTGGGTCTACCTTAAACCATGAGATGCCCTATCTTTTCTGGGTTTACCTTAAACCATGAGATGGCTCTTTTGCCAATTGAGCTACAAGTTTGTTTCAACACTTACTTAAGGCAGTTTGAGGCTTGCTCAAATGTAGCTTCATAGGTGGAAAAGTCATCCATGAAGACTTCAACACCACTACTAATTTTCTATTGGAAGATACTAAGGACCGAGCATGGAAAGGTTGCAGGGGCATTACATAGACCAAATGGAATCTTACAATATGGGAAAGTCCCCCAGGGACTTGTGAATGTTGTCTTCGCTTGATCTTTTGGCACAATTTGGATTTGGTTATAGCTACTATAACCATCCAAGAAGCTATATGATGAGTGGTGAGGTACCCCTACACTCAACCATACGAATACGAGCGTTACACGCACGATCCGGTCGAACTCCACAGACTAAGTGCCTACATGCCTTATGGAACACTTAAGGTTAATCATTCATTGTCTTCCTAGATTTACTTGTAGTTGTCACGGTTGTATGGTTAAGTAAGTCTGAGGTATGTTATTTTTATATCTTTTCTATTTTATCGCCTATGCTAATGAGATAAAGGATGAAGAGACTAATTGACTAACTTAACTTAACTAACTAAGCCTTAATTAACCTAGCATCAGCATCCATTCCCACTTACCATTCACACCCTGAACCAATGAAACCTTGGTTACCAAATGCTATTCGTTACTGGGATCACCAAGCGTAACGCACGTGCTCGAAGCGGTCGTACTGAATGCACTTAACTATGGGAGAAGGGTTGAGAGATTTTTAATTAACTAATAAAGAATTTAAATGATAAATAATAAATAATAGTAAGTAAATTTCTATTTAGCTTAGTCCATGCACTGCAAGGTTTATCCAACAGTTCATCTTTATTTCCGTACACAAACTTGTGTTCAGGTACAATATTTTCTCGAATAAAGATCCGTTCACTTTGGAGTTCCTACTGCGGGCACATGAAAATTATTCTATCTCTGGAGAGGTAAAACTGCCAAAGTTTTGCTACGGTCTAGGCCTAGAATGAAAAATAAGGGAGTGTTGCCTCTTATTTATAGAACTGGCAGTGGTATGTGATATCGCGTACGCGATATCACAAGGGATGCGATATCGCGTACACGATATCGCAGGCCCATGCGATATCGTATCCCATCATACCCGCATGATTGAATGAAAACTCATCCTCGCGTTCTTTACAAAATATTGGGAAGGTATGGGATTATTGACTTGAATGGAACTAATGGTGAATGGGATGACATGTGAACAAATCATCATTACAGACAAGACAAAACTAGTGTTCACAACAACAAGAGTGAACACTTTATACATTTGACATCAAGCTTATTTGGCAACTGAGAGAGAAGAGAGAAGAAGTCTACTACTGCCAATGCCAAGATTGCGCCTTTCATCATCTATCCATAAGTGTGCCATCGATCTTGCTCCTTGCATAGCTGCTTCAGCACCGATCCAATCCAAGTGTTCCCTCCAAATCCAATCCGTTGTTGCATGATTTTCATTTGCACACACAACACAGTCTTATATTAGCAAGGGTAATTGAATCACAATGTAGTTGATACCTTGCTTTGGTGAAAGGTCCATTGGTTGGGTTATGGTATGGCTAATGCGGATCTGGAGATATAATAGTGGTGACTACCGAAGGTGTAGGGGTTAGGAGAAAATCGAAAAAATTGGACCAGGACCCCCATGACTAAGAGCGAAGCTCCAGTAGTGATAGGATGGAAAAAGAAAAAGAACAAGAAATATGGAGAAAAAGAGACAACTATAACGTTGATGAAATGGATGTCAAGATGGAAATGAATAAAATAAAGTAGATTGCATAAATGTTAGGGGAAAGAATTTAATTGATGCACTAAATAGGAATGCTAGTGGGTCCTCCCCAAAGCAGGCTCATGCCCTTAATGCCCTGACAAACCCACATTCAAAGAGTTTGTAGGCTCTGGGAATGTTATTTTGGCATAAGAGTTAAAGTCTTAACCACAAGAATTTACCAAAAAGAAAACAATGCATCAACCAAAATATACACTAATGATACAACTAGCAATGAGGTGAATAATGGAGAGAGAATGATGGAAAGAAGAGAATGGAATGGAGTCTCAAGAACAAGGTGGTGTACAGCCCCTTGTGGAGTTAATGATTAATGTGACTTAGTAGATCTCATTCCAACTTCGGCCTCAACAAACCACATCCAGTAACTTTGCATTATTAATGCATTCGGTCAATCCATCCACTTGAAGTAACAAGAATGCATCTCCAAAGAGCCACCACCATTCTGATGAAATGAAGGCGAAGAGAATGGGAAGCGAGGAGGGCCTTAGTTAGAGGGAACTTGTTTATTTTAGTTCCATAACTAGTGCTTGTAGCCCAAATGATTATTTTGTCTAAGGGGTGTGCTTTGAATTCTCAATTTTTTCTTTTCTTCTCTTTTTTTTTGTTTTATGTATTTATGCATGAGAACCACACCATGCAAAGACTTGTTATTTTTATTTTCTCAGCTTTTCGATAATTGGGTAACATTGAAGCGGTAAGAAAACTCAAGAAGAAAACATCCAAGCACCCAAGAGAATGGCCAACACAGATGCATCAAGTTCCCTTGAAGTCACACCCTTTTCAATCCTTGAGTCCTTAGTTTGAGAGATGTCCAATCACCGATTCGTTATAGTTCTTATTATTGAGAAAGGGATTGTACAATTCCAAGCCAAGAGAGACCATAGAAACTTGTGGATGTATGGATGAAGTGGACTCATTGCCTTCCATATCAAAAAAACCATACCTTAGTATCAACATCATAACTTAAAGGTAAAAACCAAACATTAGCAATCAATGGAAAACAGTTCATACTATCATGAAGAACACTTATTAAATGACAAACTTGACAAGATGGATAAAACACACACACACACTCACACATAAAGAAATGAAAAAGAATAACGATGTTGTAAAAAAATAAGAAAAGTTAAAGAAATTTGTAAAACAAAAATGTGCAAAACAAAAATGTGTAAAACCAAAATGAAAAAGAACTGAGGGAACCGAATGATTAGCATAGGTGGCCATCTCCCCCATGACTAAATAGAAAGGGAGAGATCCAAAATAATGAACACTTATTGGAATTTCTTAGAAGTTTCCAACTTCTCCCGATTGATGTTTTTAGGTTAAGGGGTGGAAGTTGGCAACGCTCATACTCCAATGTATCTATGCCTTCGTTGTGGGCATGAGTTGTTCCCTGAGTTTGTTCCATGCATGTTGGTAGGCTACTTTCTTGATCAGCTATTAACCATTGGGTGTTCTCTTGTTGTGTGGTTGCTACATACAGGCACCGTTGTATCTGTGTTTCTTGGGCACACCAATTACATGTAGGAGATGTTGAGAATTCCTCCATGTCATCACCCTCTGAGTCACTGTATGTGATGCATGGAACTTTCTCCTTCTTGATCTTTCCATAAATGTTTACCTTATATATCTCCAAGGAAAGATCGTGAATTCCTAGGAATGCATCTATTGTACTCAACCATGCCCTTCCCATTATAATTAGGAGGTTCTCTTTGTTGCGGTTGACTTCTATCACTAGGAAATCATCTGGGTATGACCAACCACACACAGTGATAACGATGTCCTCCACCAATCCCAAGGGAATGGTGATGGACTGGTTAGCCAGCTCAAGTTGAATATTGCTCTTCTTAAGTTGGGGCAAGTTCCAATCTTGATACATTTCTCGTGAGATCAAGTTGACTCTGGAACCTAAGTCAAGAAGAGCATTATGAGTTTCGTTCCCAGTGACTTGTAGATAGATTAAGGGACTTCTAGGATCAGAGAGTTTCCTAGGAAGGTGGCCTACCTTGATCCAGTCAGTAATGGTATGTGTTAGCATAACCATATGTGTTAAGCCTTGTTGTTGGTTTGAAGGGAGTTCCGAAGTCTTATTGGTTGGAGATGCGTGCACAAACTCAACCGCTTGTCGTTGTGAGAGCTTGTTTGGGCTTTTGGTTCTAAAGAAAGATCTTCTCTTTCTATGGCTGTCAGAACCAATAGCCAGTTGAAGATTTACGCCTCTTATAGCAGTGCATTGTTACGGTTGAGTGGGGAGTTTCCCTTGCATTGTTGGAGCGGGTGGTAGTGGAACTATCAACATTAGAGTGGCGGATGGATTTGGAGGATGGTATGGATATGGAGCGTCTCTTGGAGGAGAAGGAGTCCTAAAATACTCCTGAACTTGGTAGTGATGTTGTGGGGTTGCGTGACCCATAGAGTCACTTGGAGAAACTGGTTGTTGCACGTAGTAGCCATACAGATCTGGTTGCCGGTAAGGGTATTGTTGCCTAAGCGGTGGCATCCTCCATGATTGTGGGTGTTTCCACTGCTAGTGTTGCCCGATAGGTTGTGGCGGAGTTCCACTTGGATAATATGTTAACTGTTGGTGGAACTGCCTTGGGTTACCTTGGGGATAGGGTAACCTTCGGGGTGCCTGCCATCTATTAAGTCTTGGGTTGAGTGCATATACCCCAGACTCTTGCAGATGTGAGATTATTGGGCAGCATCCCTTATGATGGTCATATTGGCAGATCTCACATCCACCGTCATTGTCTGTGTCAGAATCCACAACCTCATCGGAAATAGTTATTTTTCCCTTACCCTTGTCACATGCATGGCCTGAATCTCTTCTCTTTTTCTTATTTTGGTCACTACTTCGTTCCTCTACAAATTTCAGGATAGTTTCAATTTTACTATCTAAGGAGCTCCATATTTTATCTACCTTAGCCAATACTTCTGTAGTTAGCTTTTGAAGCGGCAAGGTTTTCTATTCACCAACTAGTCGAGTGGTGACTCATCCTCTTCATCGCAAAATCTCACTCCCCTCTTTTGGAGGGAAGGATCACGATTATATTCTTCCACACTCTCTCTTTTCCATAGCTCCCCTTCTTCTTTAGCTACTTGCTCCAAAAATTGATGAATTATATGAGACCTAAGTTCAAATAATCTCCCTTGGGAATATGTCCCAAGGGTTCTCCTAGTTTCGTGTCTTAGCCCATCTACGAGGTGGCGGAGTTGATCCCATTGTGCATAATCATGGCCTAGGAAATAATGTAACAATGCATAGTATCGGCCCATGGTAGCATCCAAGGGTTCGTGAGTACCTTGCTTCCATCCTTGGATCTACTTACGCAAGTTAGACACTCTAGAGTACGTTTGGTATTTATCGTTAAACAATTCTAGCATTGTACTCCACCTCCTAATGGTTTCTGGTTCTAAGGACCGGTACCAACTCTCTGCTTCTTTTATGAGTGTCCTAGGAAACAACTTTAATTTCCACCACTTTTTTTCAATATTTTGCAAGGTGCAGGCATCATAGAATGGCTATAAATGATTCTGCAGATCAACATTGTATCCCCCCTCAAAGCGTGGGATATTATTCATATCTAATCTCTTGATCCAGCTATCTTTTTTATGCCTTATGGGTATTCTCACAGCCTCCGTAATATTTAGCATACTTCAGGTTGCTAGTAGGGGTTTGTCATGGTCATCTCTCTCATGAGGTCTATGATGCCTACGTGGTTCCCTACTTTCCCTTATATGCCTTGATTCTTGTGAATGCCCTCGTCCTCTCTCTTGACTTTCTCGTCGAGGGTTCTCATTTTGCTTACCCGTATCCTCACCGTTGTGCTCTTTGTGGCTACGCCCTGATGTGGATGGAGAGGGTGAATGATGTGATGAAAGGGAAGAAGAAGGAGAACCATCTCCATGATGATGTTTCTTACCTTCTCTTCGATGGCTATGGCCCCAATCGTGATGATGATCTGAATGCCCATCCTTGTCATGTGTTTTTATTCCCTCAGTGAACAATTGGTGTTCATGAGGATCAGAACCAGGGTTGTGTATCATGGAACGTAGGTTCTGATACCCCACCTCCTCATCATTGTTAGGAGGCGGAACATCATTTGATAGAGAACCTGTTATAACTGGTTCACCATCTCCAATTTCGCTTAGGACGTGTGAGACCCCTTTGCCCTTCAACAATGTATGGTGGCTCTCCTACCGTGAGTCCCTTAAACATTGTGCTACTATGGGATGGTAATCCCTTGTGTCAAAATCTCCTACATCATATTCAGCATATAGCTACGTCATGTCTATCTATGCAAGAGCACGGAGGAGAATGTTTTGGACTGAACGATCTAGAGGTAACACAATGTTACCTTGCAAGTCTCTCCATTGCAGTTGTTCATCTTGATGGAGGATAAAGGTAAAATTTGGTATATACTCATCGTGATGAGTATACACTACTCGATGCTATTGAGGAACTGGCGGTGGTTGGTTACGTGTGTTAGACCGTCGACTGTCTCTTGTGTGATTCCTAGGTGGTGAAGTGCTTTTATGAGAAGAAGACATCTTGGTTTAATTCGGTGTACTATTTAACCGTTATATAATTTTTTGTTTAATTAACCCTAAGGGTTCATTTAAGCTCCCAACGATGTGGATAATTTCCTATGTTCTACTTAGCGCATAAACACTTAGTCCCCGGCAACAGCGCCAATGATGAGTGGTGAGGTATCCCTACACTTAACCATATGAATACGAGCGTTACATGTGTGATCCGGTCGAACTCCGCAGAGTAAGTTCCTACACACCTTATGGAACACTTAAGGTTAATCGTTTGTTTTCTTCCCAGACTTACTTGTAGTTATCACGGTTGTATGGTTAAGTAAGTCTGAGGTATGTTATTTTTATATCTTTTTTGTTTTATCTCCTATGCTAATGAGATAAAGGGTGAAGAGACTAATTGACTAACTTTAACTTGACTAACTAAGCCTTAATTAACCTAGCATCAGCATCCGTTCCCACTTACTGTTCACACCCTGAACCAATGCAACCTTGGTTACCAAACGCTATTTGTTACTAGGATCACCAAGCGTAATGCACGTGCTCGAAGCGGTCGTATTGAATGCACTTAACTATGGGAGAAGGGTTGAGAGAGTTTTAATTAACTAATAAAGCATTTAAACGATAAAAAATAAATAATAGTAAGTAAAGCCCTATTTAGCTTAGTCCATGCACTGCAAGGTTTATCCAACAATTCGTCTTTATTTCTGTACACAAACTTGTGTTTAAGTACAATATTTGCTCGAATAAAGATCTGTTCACTTTGGAGTTCCTACTATAGGCACATGGAAATTATTCTATCTCTAGAGAGGTAAAACTACCAGAGTTTCGCTATGGTCTAGGCCTAGAATGAGAAATAAGGGAGTTCTGCCTCTTATTTATAGAACTGGCGGCAAACCGCGATATCACGGGGGATGCGATATCGCGGTGGACATGATATCGTGTCCCATCACTATAATAACAATGCCCAGATATGGTGTCCAATACTTGATCCACAAATGGCAAGGAAAAATGATCTTTATATGTTTCCATATTCAACAATCCAAAATCAATGCAAAGCCACCATTTGTCATACTTCTTTGGCACAATTATGACTAGGCTAACCCACTCACTATTTGTGATTAGATAGACGAACCCTGCCTTGAGGAGTTGTTCAATTTCCTCTTTGACAATCTACTTCAATTTGGGGTTCAACTACCTCGATGGCTACCTTTTAGGTTTCATGGTTGGATCAGTGTAAATGCAATGTTAGCGTATCCTTAGATCGATTCTTGTTAGCTCTAGATATGACCAAGAAAAGGTTGTTGGCCATTTGTTAACTACCTTCAACAGCTTTTCTTTTTGTTTAGGAGCAAGTTTGACATTAATTATGATCGATTTACCATTGTTCAAAAATGCATATTCCATACTGGCCCATAAATTTTTTAGCTCTAGAGGCTCTTGCTTAAAGTTATTAGGGATTTCCAACTCTCGCCAATAGGTATCATCATCTTCATTGGAGAGTTGGGAATGAACTTCAATTTTGTCTATGCCTTTAACATAAGCACATGTTAAGCTCTCAGTTGATTCCATGCATAATGTGCTGCTATTTGAGTCAGCTATCAGCCATTGGGTGCCCTTCTATTTTGTGGCTGCTACGTACAGACACCTTTGAATATTAATTTCTTGTGCACACCAATTGCATTCTTTAACCCATTGTCGCTATACACGATGCATGGAATACACTTCTTCTCAATCTTGCCTAGTTCATTTTCCTTAGATATTTCTAAAGATAGGTCCCTTATACCCATACGTGCGTTGAACATGCTTAACCAAACTCTTCCCATAATGATGGGTAACCACTTTTGTAGTTGTCCACCTTGATCACCAAAAAATTAGCAAGATAGGACCACCCACAAACTATGGTCACAATGTCCTCTACTAATCCTAGAGGGACAGTAATTGATTGATCTACTAACTATAAATGGATGTTGCTCTTCTTGAGAGGTAGTAGGTTCTAGGCCTTGTACATGTCATGGGAGATGAGATTAGCTCTGGAACCAAAGTCAAGAAGATCCTTACATGGCTCATGTTCAACGATCTGCATGTAAATAAGTAGACTTCCTAGGTTAGGTCTTTTCATAAGAAGATTGTTAGCCTTGATCTAGTAAAAAACAACATGAGTTAGCATCATAGTGTAGATCCTACGCAGCACTTGGTTTGAAGGACACTCGAAGGTGTTTGATGCAGAGGATGAGAATGTTAAAGATGTAGGATAATTAGCTAGACTAGATTGTGAGGGTTGAAGAGGACTACTAGGTTAGAAGAAAGGTCTTTTTCTTGATCAATTATTTGAACCACTTGGCTAGAAAGCTAGTTGTGAATGTACAACCCTCGTAGCATTTTGTTGTTGTAGTTGCGGAGGAGTCTCACCCTGCATGGATAGAGAAGGAGGTAAATAGGTTGAAGGTGGAGGTGCATGTGTAGACTGATGCAGAGGGTGATATGGATATGGATATGGGTTTTTCTCTAAAGTAGATGGTGAATTTGTTTGATGGTACTCTGGAGAGTAATAGTGATGTTGAAATGGTGTATGACTTGCAGAGCTTCTAGGGGAGATAGGTTGTTGAACATAGTATCCATATGGATCTTCTTGCCTATAAGGGTACTACTACCTTAGTGATGGCATTCCCCATGATTGTGGTTGGTACCACTATTGGTATTGTTCATAAGGTTGTAGAGGAGTTCCACTTGGATAGTAAGCTTGTTATTGCTAGTGGAACTACCTTAGACTGCCTTGAAGATAAGGCAATCATCTAGGTGCCTGCCTACATGCTAATCGATGATTCAAGGCATACACCCCAAACTCTTGTAAGTGTGACACCATAAGGCAAAAACTCTTTGGATGTTCATAGTAATAGATTTCACAATCAGTTTCATCATCAAAGTCAATTTCCACAATTACTACAACAACTTTGCCCTTACCTCTTTGGTAGGCATGTTTAGCTTCTTTTTATCGTCTGCGGTTATGATCACTATTTTTCTCTTTGGATTCTTTAGCAATCTTCATAGTAGTTTGAAATTTTTCATCCAAATATTTTCATAATTTGTCAACCTTTACTGAAATATTAGAAACAGATTTTTGGATGGGAAAGGTTTTCTTGTTCACCACTTCATCAAGTGGTGACTCCTTGTCAGAAAATCGAACCTTCCATTTCCTAATCGAAAAGTCCCTATTATACTCTTCTACACTTTCCATTTTTCATAGCTCACCTTCTTTTTTTGCTACCTACTCAATTAGCCTTTGGATCTAATGAGCTCTCAATTCAAACAATCTCCCTTGGGCATACATCCCAACAGTTCTTCTAGTTTCTGCTCTAAGCCCATCTATAATGTGGTGAAGTTGTTCTCTCTGAGAATAACCATGGCTAGGGCATCGATGTAAGAGTGAATAGTACCTACCCATGGTAGCATCCAAGGGTTCATGTGTTCCCTATTTCTAGCCTTGGATTTGCCTTCTCAAATTAGACACTCTGGAGTACATCTAATATTTGTCATTAAATAGCTCCAACATGGTACTCCATCGATGAATGAATTCCAGCTCCAAGAACCAGTACCAGCTTTTAACTTCCTTGATGAGTATCCTTGGAAAAAGCTTGAGTTTCTACTATTCATTTTCTATTTTCTATAAGGCACACGCATCATGGAAAGCTTGTAGATGTGTCTACGGATCAAAGTTATATCCCCCCTCAAATCTTAGAATACTATTCATGTCTAAACACTTAATCCGACTATCTTTCATATGCCTAGTTGGAATTTTAATTGCCTCTGCAATGTTGAACATACTTCAAGTCACTAATAGAGGTTCATGATCATTGCTGCATCAATGACACCGATGATGGTTTTGGCCACCCCTTTAGTCTTGGTGACCTTCATGGTCATTATTGTCTCGTTGATCACCTTCATCACGATTATTTCGATGGCAACTTCTATGAGAATTGTTAGATGAAGAGGAATGTTTGGGATTGAATGAAGAAGATGAAGAGGAAGGTGGACCACCACCACCACCGCGGTGTCCTCCACCACTCTTTTGCTTATTACAATCATCATCCTTAGATCCTTTGCTATTGTGATGCTTACCTAAGTTCCTACCTTGACTGTCACTTTTTCCTAAACCTAGTTTATGAATAGTGGATCATAGGTTCGAGTTCACATCCTTGTCACTAGTTTTAGGGGGTGGAGACTCTTCATGTTGAGAACCTTCAATAGGAGGATCCTCATTGTCATCTTGGTTTAGTAGGAACAAGGGATTAGTATAATGTTTCCCCTTTGTAGCCTTATGAAGTTTCTCCTGACGTCAATCTCGTTTGCATTGTGTTTCAATGGGATAGTAGTTTTGAGTGTCATAACCGTCCATGATGTATTCCTCGTGAAGATCTGCTATGCCCAACTTCTTAAGGATTTTAAACAGCATCCTGGGCATAGATCGATCAAGGGGAAAGACGATGTTGCCCTCCATATCACATCATCGCAATTGTTCATCCTAATGTAGGATGAAGGTGAAGTTTGGCGCAAACTCATTTGGATGAGTATATACCACTTCACATTCCTGTGGGACTGATGGTTTAACTTCTTTACACTCGTGAGAAGAAGATCATATTTTGCAAAACAAAATAAAAATGATCAGTGTGCTTTTATTTTGTATGTATAGCGGAAATGATGTTGACCTTGAGGTTCTTACAATGATATTAATGGTATTCACTTAAGCCTAAATAGTGCACGTTTTAACAAACAAAGTCCCCGGCAATGATGCCAATGATGAGCAGCGAGGTATCCCTATGCCCAACCATATGAGTCACAAAGCGTTCACGCATGATCTAGTTGAATTCCATGGACTTTATTGTTTCCGGTGCACTAGTCTTTTAGGAAGTGAATCTTGCCTTAAGGTCAATCATTGTCTTCCCAATTACACTTGTGATGTACACTGGTATGGTTAACTATAATTGAGGC
>MNCI01029592.1:674765-714565 GCA_015680685.1 Gnetum montanum
TGGTGGATGTGTATTTATAGCCAAATATAGACATTGCATTGACGGGGCCTCATTGACGCATGATACGATGCATCAATGAGGCCCAGTTGACGAGGATGCATCGACGAGGCCTCATCGACGCAGCTAATCAAAGTGTGACTCATCAACCTTCAACAAATATAGAAGCTTCCTACCCTACCTAAAATTCAATAGTTTCTTTGTTGTCTCCTTTATTATGGTTTACCTATTAGCAAATGCCTTGAACATCTTTAGGTTCATACTCATGTTTGCCCTCTTTGTGGAGCTACAAATGATTTTTTTCATGTCTTTTGGTAATGTCCTTTTGCTTAAAACACTTAGATTTGGGTATGCAAAGTTATTCCAAATTGTCAACTATCTCAAGATGATGTTTTCTTAGCTTTTTACCTATTACTTCCATAATTTCAGATTTGTTTGGAATATTATCAACCCTATTGTTCTTTTCATATTTGGACACGTAGATACAATATCATTTTTTAAAAAATGGAATATTCAAATATTTATCATCTAACTATTACAAAGAAATTGTAGATCTTCTACGTTATCCATTTCCAAATTATATCTTAACTTTTAAAGGTTCAATTAGAGATCAATCAGTTAATTCATCTTTTGCAATCTTGGTTTAGATTTATGAGCAACAGAGGCTGTAGCACAAGTAACCTTATTCAGCATAGTTCTCTACAAGGGAGCTCTTCTTTTTAATTTTGGCTATCATCTACTTCATTCGATTCTTTCTTCATTTTACTTGTACTACTAATTACAAATTACAGTTAATCTTTAGTGAGAAGTGAACTCCCAAAAAAGTACTTCTTTCTTTTGTTATTGGCCTAATTGTAAGGACGAAATCCTTAGTAGGCATCCCCAAATTCATTGAGTCTTTCCTTTTTTTGTTATTTTTATCTATCACATGCTACTTGTGTATTTTTTACTTTTTCTATTTCGTTTGGTTTGGTTTGGTTTGGTTTGTCAAATGCTACATGTATATATGATGCTTTATTTTGATTAATAAAATTTTTTGAGTGCAATACCACCTTACCCTGCCCCACCAACCCCCTACTTTAACGGAGTTCCATATGCACCAATAAAAGAAAAAATTTAAATAGGGAAAACTCCCTTTGCAAAACCCAATGAAAGTAAGCATATAAAAACAAGAGATGCATATACAAACCAAATATTATTGAAATCAAATGAAAAGAAAAGATCATGAAATCAAATGGATAGCCGTGCAGGAACCCAACGATTGATGTAGTGTTTTGTGATACGTTGTGTTGTTTCGAGTCATGCATCGCACCCCAAAAGACTTACGAAATTTTTTGAAGTGTACGAAGGATGGGATGTGTCAGTATTACCGTGGATGTGATAATGATAAAACGAACAAGAAAAGCCATGGCCTGGGATGGTATGCGTTACGTGTAAAATTTGAATGGCAGGCAACATAATAGTCCACCAAGTGATAATTAGGTAATGGAATTTGGGAGTCCTACGGGCATTGCCATTCAACTTATGCAGCTCTTTCCCTAATTTCCCACCCTCCCAGTAGATTACTTAGCATTGACAAATAACTATACGTTAAATTTGCATGTTATTGTGAATTGGAATCCTGCTTGAGGATTGATGTAACCTCTACTATTCCATATCATTTAATAAAGTATGACTTTTTATTTGTATATTGTTGTGTATGTATGTATTTATGATATAATATTTTCAATGGTCTCACCTTGTATTCTAGGGTGTAGGGCAAGTGGTCAAGACACTCATCTTTTTGATTGAGAGGTTATGGGTTTAATTCTTACCTTCACGGTCAATCCTAAATAACCTTGTGGTGGAACCTTTTTCATTAATAGATAACATCTACCTTAGTGTGTAAGGGTTGTGGTACCAACCCCACCATTGCTTAGACCAGATAGCATTGGAAAAATTAGACCCAGATAGCATAGACCCAGATAGCATTGGAAAAATTAGACCCAGATAGCATTGGAAAAATTAGACCCAGATAGCATTGACCCAGATAGCATTGGAAAAATTACTTAAAGCAAATAGAGAAATTTTATTATATTACTTTTAGTGTGGAAGAAATGTTTCAAAAGCCATAGGTGTTAAGTAGACATTGTATTCATGTTTTGAGGGAGAATATTGGAGTGCAATGTCGCGAAGTCAAGACACACGTGCTCATTTAGGTGTCAGAGATTCCTTTGTCGCAACGTCGTGGACGAATATTTACAGACCTTTATTTATTTACGGAACCGTGTCGCAAAACAAGTGTAAAGCTATACGTAACCTCTGCCTTGAGACACCTGGACATACCGACATATACTTGCGGAGATTCCTACAAAGATGTGATGGGATTGTTATATACATATCAAATCAAGGTTGTAATTTGTGATTAAAAATCCGACTCAGCCACAGCAATACCATTGAATTCTGTTCCACGTGTCCATGTCATGGACCCCACTGGTGTGGCGCACACTGGTTTCTTTGGCCGCGGATTTGTTTTTCAGTCTCTTATCCGGATGCTGCCCGTTGATCGGCAGCATTCCCCATGGAAAAATACAAAAATAACGAAAGGGTTTTCAAAGGATTTTGAACCTTCAGGTAAAATTTTTTTCAGGTGCAAGATAATAATATTGCATTGAATAAAGTCTTTCAAAAATTTAAAAAGAATAAAGATTTTACAGCTCTCAAGGAATACATAAAAACATCTAAGAATGTTTTTGCTAAAAACAAAGATAAAAACCTTTGGGTTGAAAACATTCTGGCATGGGAAAAATTGAAGAAAAAAGCTTTCCAACGCCTTCCCTCGAGACGTTCACGGTGAAAATGTTTGAACGGGAGAAAAGCTTTTTAAGTTGAAAAATCACATTGATACTCTCAAATGTGATGTAAAAGTGTTTGAGTTAAAGAAAAATGAACGAGGCGAAACTGTTTAGAAGTGTTTTTACTTAAAGAAAACTGGAATAAGAAAACTAATTTTTTGTTACTATCAAGCCAATAAGTTTGATCAAAAGTTGATTGTATTTTTGCCATGAATTTGGTTTGTGTTTTTTATTGTCATTGGTGTTGACAGTTTCTTATATGGTGTTGAATATTAAGCAATAGAAAGGAGGTATGAATGATAAATTAGCATGGCAAAAATGCAAATGTTTAGAAGGATGTTGAATATTACTTGAAGAGATAAATTGTACAATACAAATATTGGATAGGAAAATTTAGAGTGGCTATTATTTCAGGTAAATTTTAGGAATGGTGTTTTAAATAGTTTAGGCATGTGTAAAGAAGATGAGATAACGAGTCTATGAAAAAAGGGTTGTTATATCAATGTTACTAAAATGAAACCACTGAAAATCAGGCAAAAAAAGACATGGGAAAAAACACGTAAGAAGATCCTTGAAAAATTGCAAATAGATAAAGATTACCTCCATATATAACCAACTTCATTTTGTTGAAACGAGGTTAAAATGATAATGATAAGTGGCGTTAATATTTGTGACGAGAAGGTACTTAAAAGTTGAAAACATGAGATTCAACCCTAACCACATTTACCTAAAGACATGTTAAATTTCGCCTACTCACGGACTCTTGGCCTGCCTCACTTGGGAGCATGAAGGCCCCAGCTTCGGCGTGATTGGTGTGGGATAACGGGCAGCAACGTTAATTCGGGCAGCAAATGAAAAAAGATAAGATAAGCCACGCTGTTGGGGGTCGTGGTCCTGGTCCTGGTCTTGGTTGTGAACCACTAGATCACGATCCATGAATAAATGTCTAAAAATTGTCACGTGCCCTTAGCCCTGGCATGGACCAGCGGCAGCAAAGTAGAGTAAATGGTATTAGGCAGTCCCCCTATAAATTGGCTGGCTGGCCACCCGGCGTGACTGGCATCATCATTCTTCCGCCTTCCTTCCCAACTCATATTTCATACATGGCTACGCTTGCTAGCGCCAATGTTTCAGACCAGACCGACAATCTGGGGCTGACGGTTCCCAAGGAGGCGCACCTGCCGGAAATAACGTTCACGGTGCCGGAAACCGACGACGCGCTGCAGTATTCCGGCGACATTCTGGCGGTGGGCGTCACCGAGAAAGAGGCCGCCCGCGACGTTGGCGGTTTCCTGAACGAGTTTCTGCGCCGTCTGGATGCCGGCCTTGACGGTCTTCTGGCGGAGGTTGCTGGGCAGGAGGATTTTGGCGCCAAGCTTGGGCAGCAGCTCATCGTTGCTGTTTGCCAAGGGGCAGGTGTGGGGTTCAAGCGCGTGGGGCTGTTTGGCCTCGGTAAAAATGCATCGTGCGCCACCTCGCTTAACTCCTTTTCCGAGGCTTTAGCCGCTGCTGCCAAGACCGCCCACGCCGTCTCCGTTGCCGTTGCTCTTGCCGGCTCACAGCAGATGCCTCCTCAAGCAAAATTACATTCCGTCTCCCTTATTGCCACCGGTAAAATAAGAGAGGAAAACCGAATGCTGCATCTTATCACTGCTTAACTTCGTCGTACTTATATTCATATGCGTAAATTTAAATGATTGGTTTAGTTGTTTTAATTGTAACATAGATACTCTTCATACAGGGTGCTATTTATTTTGTTACTAAAGCATTGCTCAATTTATGATTTGCAAGTCATAAGTTCTATTTAACCAATTTCCAGTTTGATTCTTACATAACGATCATGTCCTTAAATAAGATTTTCACCCTTAAATAAGATTTTTATTTTTATTTGTGACTAATACTAACTAGTTCCAAGAGCTCTTTGTTCTAACTTTAATTCTCTGAATCATTTTCACTTTCTCTAGTTTTAAATTTTTATCTAATTTACTCTTTAAAAGAATGGCCTAGGTAGTTGTGATTACTTATTGATTAAGATTTTCATTTTGATAATAGAATCAAGTGTAAATTTTCTTTGTTTTTATTTTTTTTCCTCTTTCCATGCTACTTTAATATGCTAAATTTCTTTCATTTCTACAATGAAGTGTTAGCTTAGTGGTAAAAGTTTTGGGTTGCTAACCCCAAGTCACAAGTTCAATTCTACAAAGTAGCATAGAGTTAAAAATTTTACAAAGTAGCATAGAGTTATAAAAATAGAGCAGTTATTTTTCAGTTTTTTTAGTTAGAATGATATTGACTTCAATGTAGATCTCTCGTAATTAATGGCAGATTTCACAAACTATGTGAACTCATCAGTCTAGTAACGTGAGTTTAGATCCCGAATCATATATTAACGAGTTGTTTTACTCTGCTGTTGAAGCATATTTGTTAGTCCCTTGATCAGCATCTTTGTCTCTAACCATTGAGTTTGGGGCCCGGAATCATACATTAGCCAAGTAGATGGCTGTGCCGGCGTTTTAGCAGAGAGTTGTTTTACTTGGCTCTTCTGTTAGGGTCGACTCTTGACGAGCATCTTTCTCTCTGACTAATGAATTTGGCAACTAGGGAGTTCGAGGGCCCTAAGGGCACATACATTAGCCAAAGCCCACGTTTCAGCGGCGTTGTTTTACTCTGCTCTTCCATCCCATCCAAGGTATGCAGTGCTGAAGGTGTGTAGGTCGCAACTAATAGAAAACCGACTCATCGCCTGTCATCCTCCAATTTGCCCTTGCATTTAAAGCTTTCTACCCTAACATTGCTCCCAACCATCATTCTGGTTTCCATTGATTCTTCAGGTATAGGTAAAAAGATTATCATATACGTTATTTTCATGCATACAACCAAAGATTTCCATTCAAAGATGATCAAGTTGCGGTTTCCTTCCTTAATTTATAACTTAATTCTGCTGCTTACGGTTAGGCTGTTAGGAGTACAGTAGTTTTCGGGTGCGGAACTTCTACCTTGGGTGCGTCTGTGTGTAAACTTTGCTACGGTGGTTTATTTATAATTAATAAAACATATTAAAAATATATCACAGCAGTAATTATTTTTCAAATCGTAAAACCCACCTTCGAATCTAAGATTACGTTCTGAAGACCGTTTATATGACCACAGGTAGCTCTAACTTACAGCGTTAACCTCACAAATTTCCAATTGGATAACTGTCGTCACCACTTTACTAAACCATAGTGACAATGGATAACAGATTTTTCTCTGGGTGTGTTTTTTTATCTTTTATTTTTTAGCTCATGTCGGTATCATTTTGTTAAATTTCGGTGCCTGCAAAATATTACCAGAGTTTCACTTAAACTTAGTCCCGGTGATCGGCAAAGTGGAAATACCCTGAAATTGGTGATCTTAAAACAGTAATTTTTTTCTTGTATATCAGTATTACCAGCCTTCTATAGTAGTTGTCCGTCTTCAAGGCTGTGGTACAGGTTACCTTTTTTTTTAGTAACTATGGTGCCAGTACATTATGATTGAGGATGTTTTTATTTTTTAAAATCTTTTATACGGTTGGTCTGTTGTGCGGGTTTGAGCTCTTAGTTTGTACGTTGTTTACTTCTCCTTTTTTTATGAATGATGCTTATTTTTCATTTAAAATTTTAAATTATATTTGCTGCAAGATTATTAGTGTCAGCTCTGATACTCGATTAGTGATTGGAACATTCTCCATTTTCTACCGAGTATGATTGACTTTTGAGTTTGTTCCCCTTATGCAGTATGGTTGATTTGATCCGGTTGGTTGCTTGTAATTTGAATACTAATCGGTTTCGGTAGAGCATGGTCGATTTCTTTTTTATCCCTTATTGTGTAATAACTTTTTGAGAGAATTTTGTTTGATTTGTTGGTTGAATTTTGCTTTTGCAGGGGTGATTTTGGGTACTTTCAAGGACAACAGATACAAATTTGAGTCAAAGGCCCCCACTTTAAAGTTAGTTAGTTTTATTGGACTGGGCAGTGAGAATGAGCTTGATCAAATATTTAAGCTTGCTCAGAAGGTGTCTTCTGGCGTTTTGTTGGCTAGACAACTTGTCAACGACCCTGCTAACGTCCTCACACCGCGTAAGTGTCTCTGCCCTAACCACATATGTTAAATTGTTGAGCCTTAAGCTAGTCGTTATATAAATTTATGGAACTTAAGAAAAAAAAAACATATGCCATTTGCTTTTAGGATTCTTGCATACTCCCAGATCTTGCTTTTTGGAAAGGAGCAACCATAAACGAACGATTACTTTTTAGGTTTATGTGCTAAAGAGAATCAAAGTATGAAAATAATTTATTTACAAGATTTTAGAACTTTCTTTTTTAACATTCAAGTATTATTCTTGCAGTTGCTCTTGCAGAACAGGCTTCTAGCATTGCCTCTTCTTACAGCGATGTACTTACAGCAACAATTTTAGATGAAGAGCAGTGCAAGGAATTGAAAATGGGATCGTATTTGGCAGTTGCAGCTGCATCAGCCAACCGTCCAAGATTCATCCATCTATGTTATAAGCCTCCAGGTGGTTCTGTTAAGACAAAGCTTGCCATTGTAGGAAAAGGTTTAACATTTGACAGGTTGGTTTCGGAATACAGCTATCTTCAAACTTACTAAGCTTATTGATTATTGTATGTTACTGTTGTTTTAGTTATTTTGTAATCTTATGAGCAGTTCTTTTCAGAAATCTGACTATACTGTTTATCATGTGATCTCAAATTCATTGCCTTACAATTTAGGATAGTGACAACAATAGAGCATTAATGTTCATTATCATCATCATTAAAACAGTAGGCAAAATAGATTAATAATATTGGTTAAGAGAATTGAGTAAGAAAATTGCAATTCATTTGAGCATTAATTGGTATTGATTGTTCCATCTTTTAGATTGCAACTTGATTATTCTAGTTACACATGGCTATAATTACCGGGAACAGCGTATGGTTTCTTCACTGTTTTACCAAGGATTATTTTCTTTGTAGCAATATCAAAATACAAAACTGGTATTGGTTTTTTTGGCATAGTGTGTTTTTTTGTATTATTAGATTACTGAAAGGTTACCAATGAAATGTGGCTGAAGCGGTTAGCTTATTCTTTAACAAAGATTTGCAGGCAAAAGATTACCCATTTAATTATGTTATGGCTAGATGTCTTGGTTATACCCAGGTTGAGTAGATGCACCTAGTCAAATTACTTAGGATTCCGACACAGTAGATTATTGAGCATTAGAAAATGTCAGAGTCGGGTTTCTTTGGAAAGTAGTGTCACTGGTAGTTACACAACTTCTACATGATTGCTATTATAATGGTTTGGAACTTATATATAGCGCATGAGTTATCTTAAGGACTTTAATATTTTATGGCAATAGTTTTTTAAATAGTGATACAATTTTGAAACAGTGGAGGCTACAACCTCAAGACAGGTGCTGACAGCCGTATTGAAGAGATGAAGAATGATATGGGAGGTGCTGCTGCAGCATTGGGGACTGCCAAAGCAATCGCTCAAATTAAACCTCCAGGAGTTGAGGTTATGATAAATGAATGATATTAACCTTTTAGCATATTTCATGAATTCTTCTTCGTAAAAGCACTGTAAGCGTTGTCTGTATATTAATGGTTTTATCATTGGCTTCTATGTAGGTGCATTTCATTTCTGCTTTATGTGAGAATATGATCAGTGGGACCGGCTATCGTCCAGGTGACATTGTTACTGCTGCGAATGGAACGACAATTGAGGTACAACTAAATAATTTTATTCCTCATAATTAATTTGGATTTCTCTTAATTCTTTTCAAATGTACCTTTTAAAACTTAATAAAAAAGGATCATCTCTGGAGCTTCAGTGCTCATCTGGTCAAGTAAGGTCTTGGGAGGGTAGTAGGTAAGCAGAAGGGACATTATTATTATAAAATGACTTAATTTCCTTTTTCAATGTGTCTATTTTTTCACCGTGATTGACTCAACTTAGATATTTTAACATTAGCTATGGTGTTTCTTAGAAACTGTCCCTACGAGTTTTTGGCAAATGGGTTTTTGCAAATAGTTAGTTTATATGACCCGTGCTTTGACATGAGAGTATTCAGGTTAATAATACAGATGCTGAAGGCAGATTGACATTGGCCGATGCCTTGATCTATGCATGCAATCAAGGTGTTGACAAGGTACTTGCTGAATGTTTTGTTTTTTTAAATAATAATCTTTTTGATCAGCTAAGTTGCTGCATATCATTTCTTTTGCATGTGTCACAGATAGTTGATCTTGCCACGCTGACTGGAGCATGCATAACTGCGCTGGGAAATGACATAGCTGGTAATTTAACTAATAACTCATATTATTCCATTTTTTAAGGGTGCCTATAAATTGACGTTTCATGTTATACACGTTCTAAGTATGTCAAAAAACGACATGTTTTCTGACGACGAGACATTTAAGTATTAAGGGTTTGAACTTCAGAATGAGTTGCTTATTTCTTTGTAGCTTTTAATTTCTAGTTCAACTTAATCTATGCTCCAACTTGTTTGTACAGGCTTCATGTAATGTTGGACTATAAGTACGTTTTTAAGCATTCAATTTATATCGTTCTTGATTAATGCAAATCTGCCAAACGCACGAAAACAATGTTCTTGACTGTGATGGGCAATGAAATATTTTCTAAACAAAATTTTTAAGAAAACTTTTTGTAATGGTTTACAGGAGTGTTCACTCCCAGTGATGAACTAGGCCAAGAATTACAGAAAGCCGCAGAAGTTGCAGGCGAAAAATTCTGGAGGCTGCCATTAGAGGAATCCTACTGGGAAGGCATGAAATCAGAAATTGCTGATATGGTTAACACTGGTCCTAGTGCAGGTGGAGCTATCACTGCTGCTCTCTTTCTGAAGAAGGTAATTGTCTGTACCTTAATAAGGATTATGATCATGCAATTACAACGTCATTTGTGATTCTACATTAATGAATGTTTATCTTTTTTACAGTTTGTTGATTCTTCATTAATTAATGTTTATTGTTTTTTTCCAGTTTGTTCAGGAAAATGTGCAGTGGCTGCACATCGATATAGCTGGTCCAGTATGGAATACAAAGAAGAAATGTGCAACTGGTTTTCCTGTCCCAACTCTAGTCCAGTGGGTCTCCAGCAACATAGCATAAATGTTTATGAACCCTGCATAGAATGTGTGCGCTCTTTTAATATCTTTAGTTAGAAGTTGAAATAGAAATTTAGGGTGCCTAGTATTTGAGAGTGCAAGTTGGAGAATAGTTATAGGGATAAATGCTCAAGCTGAAAACAGGAATAATGCTACGTTTTCGAATCTTATAAATAAAAAATAATGTAAAACCTTGATGGTTGTCACGTACTCCATCATGCGCTTGCGTTTCTTTTATGACCCTTTTAATTATTTCTTTTTTATTTATGCTGAATCTTCTCCCTGCAGAATTGATGTATGTTCAGGTATATCGATCACATTTAAAATACTCTCAGACGTTAAAATTCTTGAACAGAAATGTGTTGTAATTTTTAATATCGTCAACCCCTTCTTTTTTATCCTCGTGGACCTCGTTTTATTGCCTTTTGGCTTTAAAATAAGGAAAACCCAATTTTATTCATGGCCCCTGTACGCGACCAAACAAAGTACATAACATCACCGATTTTTTCAAATGCATATCCAATATTACAGTCAAAAATAAAACCAAAGTTCTAAGGAAATGAAATAATTAAATAGTTAAATAAATTAAGAAATATAGCCGGTAGACATAAATCAAGCTTTCAGGAACCCTCACAAAGTCATGACATGGTTATAACTTTGGGGGGGTTGGCCAGCGATGAATAAAAGTGAACTAGGTCTTTTGTTGAGTTATTCGTTTAACTGATTATTGCCTTAATTGTTTAGATTTTTTCTAACTCGTAGTTTGTTTTTAGAGAATACTCAGAAAAAAAAAAGTTGGCCAATTTGGTATTTCCAAAAACTCCTTTAGGTTCTCACAACTTTTGTACCAAAAAAAATCCTCCACAGTACTCATGGAATAATGCCTCAAGCTTACAAGGGTACGTTGGAACTTAACATTCTACAAATTTAGTGGAACTTAGCACCTTTAGGCATAGATTATATGACCACACTGAGGGCTACGGTCAGCATTCTTTGTGCTTATTGTTTTTCTTCTTAGGTTGATTGGGATGTCTATAATTTAAAGGTAGCTCAATTGATTATTTCATTGTAAGGTAACTTCTTATTCTTTGTAAGTTTTAACAAAGTACGAAGTTGGATACCGATCCATCAAGACAAGACAAGGTTGCCTACATGAGTTTTCTTTCATCATTCATTTCTATTAAGAGTTAAATCTTTACCTATCAACAAATTTATCATATCATCTTTAACCATTTCTTTTCGTGTCTATTTAGGTTTTACTCTTGAGGAGTTTTTTAAACATGAACAAACCATTTAAGATACTATTTTTGTAGCTTATTTACAATAGAAGACACTCTAAGTCTTCCTGTAATATCTAGACCGTAAGGTTTAATTTTTCTTGTAGCATCCAACATTCATCTATACATTTTTGTCATACAAATTTGTTGTTCATGTCACAATTTTACAATTCAATATTTAACACCATCTAAAATAGCAAGCGTGTCACCTAGAAGACCACATAACTAGTCACAATAGCTTATTATTACATGCATGGTCAAGCATGTCACAATGCATTGTGGGCATGCATATATCATCATGCATAGCACAACCTTTGGGAAAAATTCCAAATATTTTTCTATTATGATAGTTAAAATTGGCAAAGGAGACTTCCCTATTGTTCTAAATGCACACCACTATTCTATCTACTTTGTTGAAATCATAATTGTTTTTTATTGTATTTAATTAGGTGTTCCTAGGTTCCACCCCTATCTACCCACTAAGCAAGGTGACATGCCTTTAATAACGAGCTAAAGTAACCAGCTATATGCTACTCCTAATCTCTATCATGCATTAGGATAGTAATTTATACTTTATTATTATTGTATTGCTCTTATCTATTTGTGAATATATTTGTGAAGTTTGTTGTGTCTATTTTTGTGTTAACTCATGACACAATCTCACAAGTAGCAATTTTCACAAAAAGATATGAACAAATGGTCGATAGTTGTAACCATTGTTATGAGACTTTGAGTCTATGAGTTAATCATTTTTTCTTAAATGAACTTGAACTCAATGATTTACTCAATGAGGAGTAGTGAGTATCCCTTATAGCCTATTGGACTCCAGGTTTTGAAGATCATCAATTTGGAGGCTTTATCCCAAGAAGAACATTGTCTTATGCATTCCATTGCAACTTTTTGTGCCAGTTGACCAATATTTGTAGATTAAAGTCAAATTTTGAAGATCTTCGAGACCTTCGACAGCTCACTCCTAGGGAAAAAGTTACTCCCTTAATGTTAGCTCAGATTTTATAATTTTGCAAGGTCTAACATGTAGGGTTGGACCCTCAACATAGGTCATCCCCAAAATTTTAAAAAAAAATTATGAAACAAATCACTCCCTTTGTGCTCACCTTGTCTTAGATGATCACCCCCTCATGAACGGTCATCCACTCTGTGAAACTAGAAATCCTTGTGGAATTTGGACAAGTCTTTCCCATGCATGGGTTGACCATATAAAGCACTAAAAATCAAAAGTATATGAACATTGGAGGTTATACAAATCATCAAGTTCATTTACTATCATATGTCCTTACCAAGCTAAAGCATTTCTCTTAGGTCTATCATGGCGAATCCAGATGTTGGAGCCAAGGTGAAGACAAATTGTTGGGCAGAGATGAGTATTGCAAGCAACAACAACAGCAAGTGTAGAAGAAGTAAAATGCACCTAAATTGTCATATTTCATTTGATGTACATTGTACTAAAATTCCATATTGTATGCATTATTTTGTGCCCATTTGTTTGTCCTCATTAAATGCAATATGATCCAGCAGAGATCCTTGTATGCATCTTTCAATTTTTATTTGAAATTTATGATTTGGTTTAAGGATTTTGGCCTGAAAACGCTATTTGTAGCAAAGGGAGACTAAAAACCCTTGAAACTAGTGTTGTTATTTAAGGAGTTGAAGAGTGAAGAGTTAAAGGAAACCCAAAGGAAGTGGAGATTTGAATAGCCCCTACAGAGTGAACTAGGCCCAACCTTAACCACTATAGAATTTTGGCATGCATTTTTTTTGTGCCATCCATAGCTTACATATTTTTTCTTTGCAAGACATTTTAAATAATACTAGATTCATCATTAATTGTTGATGAAACATGGTTTTCCAAGCCCCGATATCGGGTAGGCGATATCACAGCCTAGATACAATATCGTATACATGATATCGTGATTCTTGTGTTAGCCTATAAATATAGCACTCAAGCGCACAGCAAGGGAGTCTTTAGTCAAGTTTTTAGTTTTTAGTTCTTATAGTCAATTTTAATGTTCTTTCCAAGTGCATGCTCGTAGTGTGATGCCTATAATTATATGGAACCTTTATTTGAGTGTGGCGTACTTGGACATGCACATGATCGGCAATAAAGATCAAGATTACTCCATCATTGTAGCATTCACTTAGCTTTTAATTATTTTAATTGTTGATTCTTTATTACTATTTTCTTAGTTAATATTTCTTTTATTGTCATTTACTATTATTGTTGTTAATACAAAATGAGTATGCCTTAATCACGAACATTTAAGTGTAACTACGTGGTAACTCAGTAGCATATCGAGTAGTGCTTTGAGTGATGTGCGCTTGGTAATCCCAAAAGTAGTACATGAAGTCCAAGATGTATATGGGTGATTAAGGATGGATGCTCATCGCACTTAGGCTAGCTTAGATCTTATTTCCTATTGTCCATTAACTTAATTAAGTTGTATCGTATTGTCCTTAGGAGTAGCATAGTAGTAGGGATCACATCATACACCTCACTCTGGACTAAACCATACGTGACAAAGCAAATACTAGTCCAAATGGGAAGACAACAAACTGCAATCAATGTATAACTGTCTAGGTGCTACAACTAGTCCATCCGCGAAGTTTGACTAGATCGCACGTACATGCTCATATATGTATGGTTGAGCGTAGGGGTACCTAGCCACTCATCATTGGCACCATTGTCGAGGACAGTGCTAGTTATCTAGATTAGTTATATCATACAAGATCATTGTAATAGGGTGTTAACGATATATCTTTTAGACAAAGAAATTAAATTCAATTAACTCACATAATTCACAACAATGTCTCTTTCACAAGACAACCATAATGCAACGTCTAGTGAGGCAATTCATTAGAGAACCAACAAAATTTATGATGAAGAAGAAGTTTGGAGTACTCAATCTTATGCAAGAGTTTCATATGTTCATGGACACCCCAACGATACTTAAGGACTTTTGTCATTCAACTCAGACACCTTTAGTGATGATGGGACATCCCCTAAAATGAGGAGGCCCATAAGACCTAGGACCTTCTCAATAGGTAGCAAGAGTACATCAGGGGATGATTGGGAGACTTACAAAAGTCATGACGAGTCTTCCAGTTCCCTCTCATCCTCTGCTTTTGCAACATCGGGTTGTGACATGGATGACAATTCCTTAAGGGGTCAGCGTAGAAATAAAAATCAAACCCAGGGGCAAAATCAGGAACGCTAATAGGAACATATACAACATTGGCCCAACTCATGAACTCATAACCTATTTAGTGATGATGAACCCCTACTAGCCACTAAGAGCCAAATGCATATAACAAAGCCATTCAGATATCTCATAGGTATTGCAAGGAAAGCTGTCTACCCAGGCTTGGTTTAAACAACTTTCCTAAGTTCTTAGGATGCTATGATTTAGATCCGCAACATCATTTACAAGCCTTCTATGATGCCTATGTATGGAACAACATTGAGAATGGGTGGCAAAGGCTTAAGCTTTTCCCTATGACACTCGTTGGCCAAGCAAAAGTGTGGTACAGGTCTTTAAAGCCAAATTCAATTCACCATTGGCCTACAATGGTAAACACCTTCAATGAAAGATATCAAACTTGTGCAAGAGTGTCGGCCTTGAGGAGACAAATCCAAGATTAGAAACAAAGACAACATGAACCCTTGGACATGGCCTTAGAAAGATATTACTCTTTGTTAAATTAATGCCTAGGCCATGGGTTCTCTGAGAAAAGGCCAATGTATCACATCATGGATGGGCTCCATAATGAAGTAAGGGAGACCCTAGGGATGTATTCCCCAGGTCAACTATATGAACTACAAACCCATCAATTCCAAGAGCTTATTAAGCGAGTAGCAAAAGAAGAAGGAGAAATAGCCAAATGGGAGAATGTTAAAAAATCTCAACAAGACCAAACTCTTGAAATAACAAAGGTCCATAATTATGAAGAGGAGAAATCAGCTCACCTCAAGGGGGTGAAACCATCCCCACGTTTGCCAATACTAAAATCACTAGATGAAATTGAGACAAAGATAAACAAGATGACGGAGTGGATACATGAAAAATGTGGAGAATATGTGGACATTATTAGAGGGAGACCCATGTAAGATAACTTTGATGACCAAAACAAATAGAGGATACCAAACCTAGAAATAGGACAAAACACCATTTGACAATCAGAAAGAAGGGTTGAAGAAAATGAGGATAGGGGCTCAACCACAAATCATAAGTATCAATGCGATGTTTTCCTATACGATCATCCTAAAGGCCAATGCCCAATCTTGTCATATCTACATGAGCATTAGGGAAGAATGCTACATCCAGATTTCGTGCAGAAGTACTATGCTCAACCACAGTGGCAAAACCCTTAGTCGTGGGGAAGGCCATCACCAAACTGGGCACACCCTTCATGTCACCCAAAACCAAGTGCTTATTATGTTCAACACCCTATTTATCCAACTGGATCAACACTCTCTACTTCACCTCATTGTTATCACTCTCTTGAGTATCATCAACCCATGTCCTCTCCTGCGAGATCACCATCTCATGTTCCTTACACTCCTTCTTACTCTCAATATTCTCATCGTTCACCTCCTTCGACATCACCACTAGTTGTACCAAAAGGTTTTGCACCATAGCACCAACCAACGAACATTACTTGTGCTACTACTATCAACAACAGTGGGAGTCCTCCACAACATTGGAAGTGTCCTTTCTTTAGGCATAGCCATAGAAAGAGACAACACGATTCTAAAACCACTACATCCTCCAACTCAACACAAGTCCAACACAGTGATGCACATTCCTCTTCAAACTTAACACCTCCTATTACCTTATCCAAGCCACCAATTAATACTCCAACAACCATGCAACCTAATGAATATAACAATGTGAGGAGACATATTGATCCTTGCATACCATCTTATGATCACAAGTGCCATAGTGCGTCAGCTTCTTATCACATGACCACATCTTATAATCTGCCCAACTATGTCTACTTTAATCAAGTGTGTGAACCCCAATTTGGGTACGTTCCTGCCACTATACCAAAAGACACCCAGTGGTTTGGATATGATTGNATTGTATTAATAAGAGGTTCTTGCTCTGGGTATGATGATATTTTTATTATCATCAAAACTTAAAGTAAATTTGTACTCATTATGCCTAGAGTGAAGAGTGACAGACTAAGAGAAAATGGCAAGGGTGTGACATCAAGGGGACTTGTGGATTCTCTTCAATGACATTTTTATGTGCTATCATGCAGCTTGGTTGTACTAAGATCCTTGTAGATCTAACGAACAATGAGAGTAAGATTTGTAATAAAGGCACTCAATAAAGGAACTGAATACTGTTCTGGAGGATACCATTGGAAAGACATGCACCCATGCCTAAAGGTTGGTGGCTACTCCAAATCACCTTTGGAAAAGACCAAGTGCAAAAGCGACCAGAAGAAGAAAAAGAAAAGAAGAAGAAAGCAAAGAAGAAAAGAAAGAAGTGAAGCAGAAAAGAAAAGCACAAGAAAAACATGCTAAAGACAAATTCAAATCACTCCTCCCTTGCACAAAATTCCAGGTGATCGTACCCCTTGCTTTCATGATGATCTTATGGTTATTTATCATTGGGATGAAACAATGTGATGTCACTAATTAGAGGTATGGACTTGGTTTTGATCTTAGAGCAAAAGGCTAATGGTACTTTAATCACGCACAACACTTAGGATTTATTGTGCCTAGGGTAAGTTACCTCACGTCCCGATCTCTGCAATCTCGTCTATAGTTTGCTTCATCTCATGGTCCAGGTACTTCTAACTTATGTCTTGTGTGGCATAGAATTCGTACCTCATAGCAGTGGTACTTAACATGTTTGCATTTTGTTGCATAGGTGCAGGTTGCATTTAACCCTTCTAGTGCCTATGGACATTTTAAGATGTGGTTACGCAAGGGCATGATAGGTTGGAACCTACTTTGGGAAGGACCCACTTGCGTGACTTTTGTAATTTGTACTTGTTGCATACCACCACATCATTTTATACCCTTTGAGTACTCCATTGTCCAATCTATTCTTTCCTCTATCGTCATTTTAATCGAACATTCCTTAGAATCACTACATTTCCTTTTTCCTCATCCTTTTCAAAGAACTTCAGTGTATGACTCCACTTCATTACACCTTCGGTGCCTCAATTCCCAATTACAATTACCCCAGACCTTTCAAATCTACCTCAAATCCTTCAATTTTGGTGCTAAAACTCAAAAAATCATCAATTCTACTAAGTACCCTATCTTGATTGGGATGCAATATCAGGTACCTGATATCGAGTTCGATGCGATATTGGGTATGCACTATCGCATATGCGATATCGCGTCTATAAAAACTATATATATGGGACCCCCATGCACTACAAAAGTCATTTTCAACAGTTGACACGAGGGAGTTGTTCAAATTTTCTTCCACAATTTTTAGAGCTTTGTGAATCTAAACTCAACTTCCAATATTTCACTCTCTGAACCTGGAGTGTTCAACTAAGTTGTGGGGGAGGGGTACTATAGAACTTGCACATAATTTTTTCAAAATTACTATCGCCCAAAGGATATCATAGGGGTAAGTACTATCAAAAATTCATGCCAAACTAATTTTCTCTCTTCACGCAAGTTATCTAAGCTATTATATGAGTCACCTAAATAGATCAAGTCCAACATTAAACTTTTAGGGAAACTTCTTTGAAAAATTTCTAACTCTAGAACCACACTAAGCAAAGAATTAAACATTCATTAAAGGCAATGAGTAAGGTATAACATAACCAAATTTCTTTAAATAACCTTACTAATAATCAGTCCTTATGTGATTACAGATGGCTCCTAAAAGAGGATAGTATGGAGGACCTTCTCAAGGTTCAACTAAACACCCGAGAAAAGGCAGAGGGCAAAGACCTCATGTAGAACATGCAAAGTAGGAGGCACAATCATTTAGCATTCATCAAGAAACTCCTATTACTACACAATCTAGCCAAGCATAAGGTGGAGAGGTCAAAGCACCAGAACAATGAAAACACCTCACGTTGTCCCCAGAATGTGTTCAAGCCATTTAGGAAAGGTCCACATCTACTGCTGTGATTGTGGAACTTAATTTTGGGCTTTTTACCGAATTCGCCCCTAAACTAGTCAAGGATCTACTTAAGGGATCTCCAATATGGCCTATCCTCTCAGAGAGTGAAGAATGGTATTTAGGTGAAATATATCAATTTTGGCACAATAAATCAAAGGGCACCACCATCGATATTGGTGGAATTTCAGTATATTTCTCCACAAAGGCCATTGCAAAAGTTTTGAATCTTCCAAATAGAGGATCCAAAGTTGCTCATTTGTCCACTCGCTCTAATGTAGATGCAAGAAAAGTATGGTTAAAAAGAGCATATGGAAAAGAAGAAAAGACATATGGAAAATTAACCCTTAAAGAGAGAATTTACTTTAAAATTGACACCTATCATATTTTTCCAACAAAGGGGTTAAACAAAATCTCTACCTATGTGGCAAGAGGAAGTGCAATTTTGATGGGCAAGGTTGATGCTAATTTGCGCTATCTATATTTAACAGAAATATTAAGGTGGTTTGAAGAACTACAGATAGGAAATTTCACACTGCCCTTTCTGTGTCTAATCAGGAAGCTATGTCGGCATGCTAGAATTTTGAGGTACACCAATGATGTCCTCATAAAAGCTTAAAATGCTTCATATGCTAAATTACTCAAGCCACTAGCACCAAGAAAAGATGTCGGTGAGACGTTGGAGCTTGAACAAGAATAGATGGTTAGGCCCACTACACCTTCAATGGCAAGGCCTAGCCAACTTCCAGACATAGGGATTAGCCAACAATAAGAAGCAGGGCCTAGCACGTAGCCCACAAGCCAGCAAGACCAGCAATCGCCACCGCTGCCGCAAGATTACTGACCGTCGATGAGCTATCTCAAGGCCATTGCAAAGATGGTCTGTTGGGGAAGCAGAGACGAGGCCAATCTCTTCAAAGTGATCAATGATGCTATACAATCCACCATATTAATTATTCCTACAAGGGGTGACGTCTCAATTCAAACAAGAGGAGGGGAATCACATTGGTCACAACAAATCTTTGGAAATGCTGCATCATTCTAAGTACAATTAGAAACTGGTGAAGGTGCCACAATGGTGGTCATGCAACACCAAGATGTAGCTAGATTAGCAAAGGTGGTCGCAAACCACATTAAAGAATTGTTTAACGTCCCTGTTATGCCACCGGTAGATTTCTTAGGAGCACCTGATGCTCAAGTTCTGGCTGGTACCTCAATGACTCTTGTGGAACATGACGATGCTTTGGATTGCTTGCTGCAAATAGGACAAGTAATGACATCCTTGTTTAACATCCCCTAAGATGTCACAGCAACATAATCAAACCTCATTTCCACTAAAGGGAAGCTGATCATGGCTGAGGTTAGGGCCGAACATGCAGAAGATGAGTTACAGAGACTCTAAGAAAAGTTCATCACCCTACAAGTTGAATAGCAAGATCCATCCCAACTTGTTGTAGCTGATCAATTAGAATCATTTAGAATAGAGTAGTTCAATGAATTGTTAGTGGAGAATAAAAGGGTGGCAATGAAAAAAGAAAAGGATGATTGGGATGCTTCAAAAGCACAAGCTTAGACATATGCACATGTTAAAGCCCTCAAGGCCTTACAAGAAGAGAATAAACTTCTTACTACCAAAAATCTTCAGTTGAAGATAGTTAAAAAATAGAAGAACATTCTTCGAAGAAATTTTCTATCAAATGTGAGAAAAACTAATAAGAGTCAACTAAGATATAAGTTGCTTAGCCAGAAAAAATAGAACCCTCTCAATGGAGGAGGTATGTGCCATCTGACAAAAGATAGTCATTGAAATAAGCGCGTGGAAAAATGAGGCTAAGAAGCATGAAAAATTAAAGGAGCACTTCCATGACTAGGTGGGCATGTACAAGGAAATCATTGAGAAGGAACTCCAAATGGCCAAGGCACATATCAACTCCCTTAATGCTTAAAACATTGATTAGCGAGCCATTCTAGATACTTATGCCCTTGTCCATTAGGCAGACTTGAAAAGCTGAGACTTGCAGATCCAAGATCTCAAAGAATACATGGAGTTGGCAAATCTATGATACGCCAACTTGGCCATGTTAATAGCAGGGTGCCTAAGAATTGAGCTTGAGAGGCAAGTAGCTACCACCTATGCTAAATATGAGACAGAATTTGCAAAACATAAGAAGACATTGCAAAGATTAGAGGTGGAAAACTTTGAATTGGAGGTGGTAAAGGCAAGCTACCAAGGTCAAAAAGATGTAGCAACAGATTTGGCTCGATAGCTTACAGATTACCAGGAGCTTAAAGACAAATCTAGAGCCTATGAGGAGGAACAACGACTATTTGTGACATGGTATGTCAAGGCCAATCAAATTTTCTCGCAACTACTATGTCTATGGGAAGTGCTGGCTCCATTAAACATTGGAACATCAGCATGGACAGCTCATGATGCTTGGACAGAAGAGGAAAAGCTTCAGGTGCTTCTTCAAAGGTATTCATTTTAAAATCTTGGAGCACAAAACAAAGGAAAAGCACCCATGGAGGAGCCGCCACCACCAGGAACCACATGAGTTCCGCAAATTTTGTATTTTGTGTTGGTGTCTAGATTTTGTTTTGTCTAGTCCCACACTATAGCATGAAATAGTCTGTGATCATTCAATAATCCCATACCTATCCATTGTTTGTAATCGAATGAACTTGTTCCTCATTTTGTTTGACTCAAGGACGAGTTTTTATTCAATTGTGAGGGTATGATGAATCGTGGTTTGCCAAGCTCCAATATTGGGTACACGATATCGTAGCCTGGATACGATATCGTATACACGATATCATGATTCCTATGTTAGCCTATAAATATAGCACTTAGGCACATAGTGAGGGAGTCTTTAGTCAGTTTTTTAGTTTTTAGTTCTTATAGTTAGTTTTAGTGTTCTTTCTAAGTGCATGCCCATAGTGTGATGCTTGTAATTGTACAAAACCTTTGTTCAAGTGTGATGTACTTGGACATGCACATGATCAGAAATAAAGATTGAGATTACTCCATCATTGTAGCATTCACTTAGCTTTTAATTATTTTAATTTTTAATTCTTTATTGCTATTTTCTTAGTTAATATTTCTTTTATCATCATTTACTATTCATGTCATTAATGCAAAATGAGTACGCCTTAATCACAAACATTTAAGTGTAACTACATGGTAACCTAGTAGTGTATTGAGTAGTGCTTCGAGTGATGTGTGCTTGGTAATCCCAGAAGTAATACACAAAGTCCAAGATGTGTACTAATGATTAAGGACAAATGCTCATCACACTTAGGCTAGCTTAGATCTTATTTCCTATTACTCATTAGCTAAATTAAGTTGTCTCGTATTGTCCTTAGGAGTAGCATAGTAGTAAGGATCAAATCATGCACCTCACTCTAGACTAAACCATACATGACAAAGCAAATGCTAGTCCAAGTGAAAAGATAATGAACTGCAATCAACATATAACTGTCTAGGTGCTACAACTAGTCCATCCATATAGTTCAACTGAATCGCACGTACACGCTCGTATTTGTATGGTTGAGTGTAGGGGTACCTAGCCACTTATCAATTGTGATTAATTTTTTAATGGTTAGAAAGAGAATAAATAGCATTACAATCAAAAGCTAGTTGAGATGTTTTATTGTTTTTACGCCATGCAAGGGTGTGTTGAGTTTGAGTGGGGTAAAAGAAATACCTATTATAACTTTTAGTTTAGAGGTACCAATATGCAAATAGTAGATTCTTTTAAATACTTAGTTCTCATTTATATGGACAATTTTATATGGAGGAAGTACATCAAAGAAAAAATAGAATGAGGTTTCAAGGCTATGTACGCTTTCAAAAACCAGTGCAAGGATTTAGGACTATGGGCTTGGAAGGTTAAAAAATAATTTTTTTAAACTATCATCTAGCCTACTATGGTGTATGGATGTGTTGGTAGGGAACTTGGACTTGGGGCTAAACTTTGAAAAGATATTGAAATAATGCAAAAACTTTCTCTTCTTGATGAATTAAAGGTGAAGATGCAAACACCTTACTCAAATGTTATTATGTGAATGTGATTTATTATCTTTAGAAGTAGACGCTTTGTGTCAATTCATTACAAACATTTATAGCTTACATATCACAATACAAAACTGATGAATCATCATTTTCCAGTGGCCATGACATCGGGTATGCAACATTGAGGTTTGGATGTGACATCGTGTACACGACATTGAGGTATATATCTTGACCTATAAATATAGTGCCTAGGCTCTAGTTTTGGAGTAGTTTTGAAGTTAGTTTTCAATCAGAATAGCGAAGCTCTTACCATTTATTTTCCTTATAGAGTTAGAATATTTTTTGAGTGCCCACAGAAGGAGTCTAACTATGTATGGTTATTTGTTCGAGCACTGATGTACCTAAGCACAGCAGTGTGATGGGAATAAAACAAACTCTTTTGAAAATCCTTGCAACACTAAGAATAGATTATTATTTTTTTAATGCACTTTAATTTTATGTTTTTGACTTAAATGCATTTGAATTAACCAATTTATTTCCAGTAGTTAATGAACACAATCACGACCACTTTGAGCATACATATGGTACTTAGTAACCTAGCAATGCTTAACGTTTGGTAGCCCAGCAATGCTATATGTGTTCAAGAAAGTGGAATAGTTACTTGTGTTAGGCTACATAGGTACTAATGAATTAGATTTTAAATTACTCTACTCTTCGTTTTTGTTGTAAGCAATCAAATCTATAAAACATAGAATGATTAAAAAATTCATATATCTCAATTACACTTAAACCATACCCTTAAGCCTTAAAAGTGTAGTTTAGAAGACAATGAATGTTCTCAATGCCCATTTCACTTCCTAGAAGAGCTAGTGCATTAGATAACTATAGGTCCATGAAATTCAATCGAATCGTACATAATGCCTTAGTGATTCGTATGGTTGGGCGTAGGGTTACCTCGCCACTCATCATTGGCACCGTTGTGAGGACATTTTTGTTGTTTTGTTCACTATCTAGGATCTAGTGAAAAGTATTTAAATCATTGAAATGAACCTAAGAGTCATATCTTATCTTACAATTACTACAACAAATACTCAGAAGCACACTGTGATTTTTATTTCGTTAACTAAAAATATCTTCTTCTCACAGGAGCGATTCACCGCCCAAGACTAATAAAGCTTATCAGCCAGTGCCTCAATAATATCAAATTGTATATACTCATCCTAATGAGTATGTACCAAACTTGACCTTCATCCTACACTAGGATGAATAGCTATAGTGGTGCAACATGGAAGGCAACATTGTGTTGCCACATGATCAAGTTGTTTCTACAATGCTCTACCAAATGCTTACATGATGTGGTCTCCAAGACCACCATGCAGAGTATATTATGGAAGATACTAATGCCAGGGATTATCATCCCACTAAAGCACAACGTCTATAGGACTAGTAGCTAGAATAGCGCTATGAATTTTTGAAGGGAAAAGGACTTAACGATTCTCCATTCTTGTTGTACCAACAAGCTAGTGGGAAACCCTTCTCTGGGAGTTTTCCATTGAATGAAACTCCTCTCTTTGACTTCAATGATGGAGGTCAAAATTAGAACTTGCACTCCACAATTCACAATCCTAGTTCTGGTAACAAGGGATCCAATGACAAAGAAGGATCCAGAGAGGCAAGTCAAGACAAGGATGCAGACAAGAAGCAAGATTGTGATCATGGTCGCAATTGTCAAAGAGGTGGAAGTAGGCATCGTGATGGTGCTAGTTCCCCTTCCTCTTCCACTTCGTCATCATCATCTTCTTCTTCTAGCTCTTACCATGATCACAGAAGATGAGACTATGATGAAGGTGATCGAAATGAACGAAATGACCAACAAAAACAAAATGATCCAAGGGACTATCGAGAAAGGCAAGATCAAGGGCACAAACATTCAAGAGAGGCACATCACCATAAACAAAGGGGTAGTATAGGGCATCATAGGCACTATGATCAAGGCCTCGATGAGCCTTTACTTGCTACCTCAAGCATGCTTAACATTGTAGAGGCAACAAGAATTCTAACAAGGCATGTAAAGGATAGTCAGATCAAATGATTAGACATGAACAATATTCCTCGATTTGAAGGAGGATATAACTCTGATCCGCAAAATCATCTTCAAGCATTCAAAGATGCATATTTCTTGAAAAACATAGAGAACAAGTGGTAAAAACTGAAGTTGTTTCCCAAGAAACTTATCAAAAAAGCAAAAAATTGGTACCAATCCTTAGAGCAAAAATCTATTAGGCGATGGAGTACCATGCTTGAGTTGTTCAATGATAAATATCAAACGTACTCTAGAGTGTCCAACTTAAGGAAGAAAATTCAAGGATGGAAGCAAGGAAGGCATGAACCCTTGGATGTTGACATTGGCTAATACTATGCCTGAATGCACAAATGTCCAAGCCATGGTTATTCTCAACTAGATCAACTTTGCCACATAGTAGATGTGCTTCGGTTAGAAACAAGGGGAACCCTTGGTGTCTATGCCCAAGAACAACTATCAAAACTAAGTCCCCATCAGATACAAAGATTAATAGAGTAGGTTGCCAAATAGGAGGGTGAACTAAGAAAAAGAGAAAGTATAGAAGAGTACAACGATGATCTTTCCATTCGCAAGAGGGAGGTTTGATTCTGCGATAATGAGGATGAATCTATATTTGATAAGGGGTGAATAAGAAAACTTTGCCACTTCAAAAATTCCAATTTGAACTTATGACCAAAATTTATTAGTTATGGAGCTCAATGGATAACAAATTCCAAGCCATTATCAAAATTACTAAGGAGTCCAAAGAACAAGGTAGTGATCATGAGTGCAAGAGGCGCACGGAAGCTGAACATGCGTACACAAAGGTAAGGGCAAGATTACTGCAATTAAAGAAGTTGTGGATAGTGAATCAAATGATGATCGTGGGTGTGACGTCTGTCAATATGAACATCCTAAGGGATGTTGCCTCATTGTATCACATCTATAGGAGTTTGGGATGTATGTCTTACATCCATGACTTACATAAAAGCAAACCTCTAGAAGGTTACCTTATCCTCAAGGTAATCTCAAGTAATTTCACCAACAACAATCGTATTATCTAAGTGGAGCTACACCACAACTGTATGAATAGTATCAACAATGGCAGCAACCACAATCATGGGCACTAGCACCGCCAAGGCAACAATACCCTTACCAGCAACCTAATTCATATGGTTACTACATTTAGCAACCCATGCCTCCACGTGACTCTTCTAGTCATGTTTCTAATTTCTAGCCTCACTACCACCCTTCAGATTATTATTGAGCCCACTCTCCACATGAAAGAATGGATACCACCTCTTACCCTTATCCTCTTCCTATCCCTGCACATACTCCTCCTTCACCTACATAGCTACCACCTACTCCACCTATGCAGGATGAACTACCAGCCCAATCATAAACACGCAATGCTACGAGGATTGTCAATTTGCAACTAACTCATCAATTAGAGGGATCAAATACTCGATCAAAGAAAATACCTTTCTTTTGACCCTATAGTCCACCTAAGCCCTCACATATACCCATGATTGATAACCATGGTCTTACATCTTCCTCATCTATATCAAATTCCTTTGGGCCTCCTTCAAACTAGAGTCTGCCAAGGATCCATGCTGTAATGCTTACTCATACTATATCTAATTGGATCCATGCAGGAAACCTTTTCAGGAAATTAGTCAATCTTGAAAGTCCTCTAATTTACTTGTAGATTGCTGGAAATGAACTATGCAAAGCTCTACTCAATTTAGGTTCTAGTGTTAATTTAATTTCTCATGAGATGTACACTACCTAGAACCTACCTCCTCTTAAGAAGAGCAACATTTAGAATTGGTAGACTAGTCCATCACTGTTCCATTAGGATTGGTAAAATACATTTTGACCACTATCTATGGGTGGTCTTATCCTACTAATTTCCTAGTGATTAAGGTGGAAAACTACAAAGGGGATTTTCCAATCATCATGGGAAGGGCATGGCTTAGCACTGTTGATGCAAGAATGATCATCAGAGATCTTTCCTTAAAAATATCCAAAGAAAATGCATTCGGAAAGATCAAGAAGAAGCGAGTTCCATGCATCATGTATAGCGATACAGGGTGCAATTTTGTCTAGAAACTCTGGGCCATAAAACAAGCATCTATCTCTACATGCAAGTAGTGTGCACTAGAAGTAGACATTCAAAGATGTTTGTATGCAACAGTCGCAAAACAAGAGGGCACCCAGAGGTTGACCACTAATTTCAAGAGCAGCACACTTTGCATAAAACCAACTGAGAACCTAACATGTGCATATGTCATAAGCATGGATGAACTAGAGGAAGTTCATCACCAACTCTCTGATAATGCAAACGATGGTACTTATTGGGGAGAGTTTGAGATTCTTGAAAATTTCAAGTAAGAGCACCTCAAACTGAAAATGCTACCGGCTGGAATGGAATATGTGTTTTTGAAAAATGGGAAGCCAATTATAATCAATGCAAAACTTTCTCTAGAACAAAAAAAGATGTTGTTGAAGGTAGTTGAAAGATGGTCAAAAACTTTTGCTTGGTCATATCTTGAACTTAGAGGAATTGATCCTAGGATATGCCAGCATAACATCTACATCGACTCGGCCATGAAGCCAAAATGATAGCCACAAAGGTGATTGAACCCCAAACTAAAGTGAATCATCAAGGAGGAAATCGAGCAACTCCTTAAGGAAGGGTTCATTTATCCCATTGCAAATCGTAAGTGTGTTAGTCCACCCATGATTATGCCAAAGAAAGGTGAAAAATGGAAGATCTGCATTGATTTTCGGTTGCGAAATATGGCAACATTCAAGCATCATTTTTCATTGCCATTTGTTGATAGGGTGCTTAACATAATATCTAGGCATTGCTACTACAACTTTCTAGATGGTTATAGTGGCTATAACCAAATTCAAATTGCACCAAAAAACCAAGAAAAAACAACATTCATGAGTCCCTGGGGAAATTTTGCATATTGCAAGATGCCGTTTGGTCTATGCAATGTTCCTGACATATTCCAACACCTAGTCCTAAGCATTTTTCAATAGCAAATCAGTAGTGGTGTGGAAGTCTTCATGGATGACTTCTTCACCTATGGAGCTACATTTGAGCAAGCCTTGGACTGCCTTGAGAAAGTGCTGAAATGATGTGTTGAAACTAACTTGCAACTCAATTGGTAGAAAATTCACTTAATGGTCTAGGAGGGCATTGTACTGGGGCATAGAATATTGCAAGCAGGAATTGAGGTGGACTCGAAGAAAATAAGGGTCATCCAAGGAATAACCTACCAACCAAAAATTGTTAAAGATGTTTGGTCATTCCTTAGACATACTAGCTACTACTGGAAATTCACAGAGAATTTCTCTAAAATCACAAAACCATTGGTCAAGCTAACAAAGAAAGATGCTCCCTTTCTCTGGACCTTAGAATGTGAGAAAGCATTCCAGCACCTGAAAGAAAAGCTTGTAATAACTCCAATCCTACAAGCACCTGACTAGTCTAGACCATTTTATATTATGACAGATCCATCGAACTATGCCTTGGGATCTGTGCTAACATAGTTAGATGACAAGAAATGTCCATATTACATCCACTATGCTAACATTATGGGTGTACAACTAAACTACACTACTATAGAAAAAGAATTGATAATGGTAGTGTTTGCTCTAGAAAAGTTTAGGCATTATGTGCTTGGATACAAGGTGTTTGTGCACATAGACCATAGTGTCATCTAATTCCTAATGAGCAAGCCAACAGTGAACCCCTGTGTCATACGGTGGCTGGTGATCTTGTAGGAATTTAACCTTATGATGGTAGATCGAAAGGGCATTGAGAATATCTTCATTGATCACTTATCTCAGTTTCGATTCCATGATAAAGAGGAAGAGGCTCCGTTATCTGATATGTTTCCTAATGAACTCCTCTTTTTTAGGGCTATAATTGAATAAATGCCCAATAAGCCAAAATCGTATGATGGCATTCTCACCTATCTTCTCACTTAGGAGATGCCACAAGGGTTGGACTATCGAAAGAAATAGTAGTTTCTTCACCACGTAAAACACTTCATGGAGATCAACAGACACCTCTACAAGGTGTGCACCAATGGCCTAGTTCATTGGTGTGTCCCTGATGCTAATCAACTTTGTGTTCTCCAAGATGCTCATGAAGGTCCTTATGGAGGACACTATGATAGGATATGCACAACCATTAAAATCCTGATGGCAGGGTACTTTGGCCAACAATCTTCAGAGATGCTCACCATTATGTTTGCTCTTGTGAACAATGCCAACGAGATGGTGGAATGACTACTTGAATGGAGGGACCTCAACAATGGATTCAACCATTGAAACCCTTCAACATCTGGGGCATTAACTTCATGGGTCCCATTACGCCCATGTCAAATGGAAAGGAATACATCATAGTCACTATTAACTATTATACGAAATGGGCAAAAGCAGCAGCCATCATTGACTATACATCCTCTACTACTACTTGGTTTGTACAAAAAAATGTTGTAAACAAGTTCAGTGTGCCACGTGCGTTAGTTTCTAATAATGGAACTCACTTTACAAGCACTACTTTTTAGAAACTCATGCAACGCTTGGGTGTTGAACATAAAGTCACAACACCTTACCATCCCCAAGATGATGGTCAAGCTGAGGTTACCAATAGAGAAATCACAAGGATACTAACAAGAACTATTAACAAGTATAGGAAGGACTAGGGCACAAAACTCAACAATGCCCTTTGGGCCTACCACTCAACATGGAAACTTCCTATAGGCTATTCTCCCTATGAGCTTGTGTATAGGAAATTACCAACACTTCCTATTCAATCTAAACTTTATACACTTTTAATAGCTTATGACCTTGACCTTGACTTGAGTCTAGCCCAAGAAAAATGACTAATGAATCTCAACTTGCTAGATGAAAATCAATTAGTCGCCTTATCATCTAACAAGTTGCACAAGGCCTATAATAAAAAGCTTCATGACCTAAAAATGAGAAAGGTCAAATTTCAACTAGGAGATAAGGTTCTCTACTGGAACCCCACACATGTACCTCAACGAACTAAGTTTCAAATGTTGTGGGAAGGACCTTACATCATTTATGAGACTTTTTCTTCTGGGGCCATGATGATCTACAATCTTGAGAGCCCAAACAAAAAACAAATAGCTAACATTAAACAAATTAAACCTTTTCATGAGCATAGGCCAGCTAACACAACAAGCCCCTTAACAGATGGACAACCATGCTCCATTTTTTAGATCTCCTCCTTGCAACTTGGTTGTGGGGGAGATGGCTACCCATGCTAACCATACAAGCAACTCCTCAACTTTTTATTTTACACATTTTTTGTTTTTCAACTTTTTGTTTTACACATTCTTTATTTTACATATTTTTTTTTAATGTTATTAATCTTTTCTAATTTTTGTTTTACATCATTGTTAGTACATTTTCTATCTCTTGAATATTTTACACTTTCTTTTATATTTTTTTAAATTTTATTTAGTATGATTTTCTCACTTTTTATTAATAAGTGTCAAGTACATTGGTAATGTGTTACTTGATGGTGGTATGTACTATTTTTGTTATTTGATTATTGGTGTTTGGTTTATGGCTTTAAATTTCATTACAAATAATTAGGACATGGTTTCTTTTACATGCAACAAGCAGTGAGTCCACAACAACCACCCATCCACAAACTCTATGGTTTTCCTTGTTTTGGAAATGTGCACTACCTTTTTCATTAATAAAACTTTAATAAATGTGTGACTTTGGTAGTTTCTAGAATTGGAAAGGATTCAAAGGTTTGAACAAGGTGTAGCTTCAAGGGGATTTAGTATTCTTTGTGCCTTTCTATTTGCTTAGGTGCATGTGTGTTTTCATGGATTTTTTACCATTCCATGTCAACCAATAAGAGGAAGTTGAATAAGTCCTTGCATGGTGTAGTTCTCATCAGAAAAAAAAGATGAGAATTTAAAGCACACCCCTTAGATAAAATAAATGCATGTGCTTTTGCATGGTGTGGTTCTTATTTCAAAAAAAAAATAATGAGAATTCAAAGCACACCCCTTAGATAGAATAAACAAGTTACAAGCACTGGTTATGGAACTCATCTCCTCTAACCAAGGCCCTTCCTCACTTCCTACTTCTTCTCTAATAAGGAATGGTGGTTGTTTTATGGAAGCACTCTTGTGTCTCAGGGTTGGATTGGTCTTAGAATGATGATGTGAAGTCACTAAACGTGGTTGGTTTTGGTTTAGACTACGGATGGATCCTATCAAGTCATTTAATCACAAAATCCACAAGGGACTTCATGTGACCATAATTAGGAACTCCATTCCATTCTTTCTCATCCATCTATGCTTTCTATCTCTCACCTCACTGTTGGTTCATGTTTTGGTTCGATGTCCTCATTTGATGTGTCGAAATTCTTAGTTAGTTTCTTTTGGGTTTTTGTACTTAACCTTTTATAACCATTAATCATCCATGGAGCTGAAAAACTCTGTAATTTAAAGTTATGCAAGGGCATAAAAGGCATGTGCCTACTTTGGGGAGGACCCACTTGCATATCTTTTGGTTAGGTTAGTTAAGTTCTTTACCCTTAGACACTCTTACAATCAAATTCTCTTTTTTTTACCCCATCAATGACATTCAATTATGCACATCTTCATAACATTTTTTAGTGAACTTTCCTTTTTTACACCCTCTTCAAATATTTCTTTGTGTTAAAATTTTTCAAATTTAATGGACCACTTATCTATTTTACCCTATTTGCCAACCTTCTTGCTAATACTACTCAAGGAACCAATCAACCACAATCACAACCTAGCTAAGTGTAACCACCGATGAGACAAGGCATTTAATAGTTATGTGTTACACATTGCATACTAATTCATAATTCTGTTGTGATTGCAATGGGAAGCATGGACTGGAAGCAAGACTATCTTCACCAAGGATAATGTAGCAATACCACACAATGAGAATCATTTGTGATCATAGGAACTCTTCTCTCTCACTCTTCTGCTACCAAGAGGCATTGGATGTTAGTGTTATCCAAGGGTGTTCACTTCTCTTATCATGAACACCCCATTTTGTAAAAATTGTAATTCCGTACACTTGGACACTTAGAGTCTATGTTTCATCTAAGTCAGTCTGTATGTCAGTCAATAATTCCATACTTATATTATGTTGTAAAGAACTTGTTCCTCTTCTTCTTCACTCAAGGATAGGTTTTCATTTAGTCATGGTGGTATGATGAATCACCATTTTCCAATGGTTGCAATGTTAGGTACACAATGTTAGGGTCTGGATGCGACATCGTGTATGCAACATCAAGGTATATATCTTGGCCTATAAATATAGTTTATGGGCTCCAATTTTGGAGTATTTTTGAAGTTAGTTTTTAGTCAGAGTAGTAAAGCTCTTACCATTTATTTTCCTTAGAGCTGGAATATTTTCTGAGTGCCCATAGAAGGAGTCTAAGTGTGTATGGTTCTTTGTTTGAGCATTAATGTACCTGAGTGCAACAGTGTGATGGGAATAAAATGAACTCTTTTGACAATCCTTACAGCACTGAGAATAGATTACTATTTCTTTTAATGCACTTTATTTTCATGTTTTCTACTTAAATGCATTTAAATTAAGTAATTTATTTCAAGCAGTTAATGAACACAAGCATGACCACTTCGAGCATACATATGGTACTTGGTAATCCAACAATGCCTAACGTTTGGTAGCCCAACAATGCTATATGTGTTCAAGAAAGTGGAATAGTTACTTGTGTTAGGCTAGATAGGTAATAATGAATTAGATTTTAAATTACTCTACATTCATTCTTATCATAGGCAATCAAATCTATAAAACATAAAACAATAAAAAAATCATATACCTCAATTACACTTAAACCATATCTTCAAGGCTCACAAGTGTAGTTGGAAAGACATCGAACGTTCTCAACACTCATTTCACTTCCTAGAAGAGGTAGTGTATTAGATAACTATAGTTCCATTGAATTTGACTGGATTGCATGTGATGAACCATGATTTGTCAGGCTCTGATATTAGATCTGTGATATTGGGTACGCCATACGATAGCCTGGCTAATGATCTCGAATACACGATATCGTGATTACTGTGTAAGCCTATAAATACACATTTGGACGCACAAGAAGGGGGAGTAAGTAAGTGTAGAAGTAGAGTCTTTTTGTTCATTTTTAGTTCATCTCAATTCTTTCCCCAATGCATGCCTACAGTGTGATGATTGTAATTGTATAGAACCTTTATTCGAGTGTGACATACTTGGACACGCACATGACCGATAATAAAGATCGAGATTACTTCATCACTGTAGCATTCACTTAGCTTTAATTAATTAATTCTTATTGTTATTTATCACTTTCTTAATTAATATTTCTTTACCTTCCTTTACTATCCCTGTTAGTAAACGCAAAATGAGTACAACTTAATCACAAGCATTTAAGTATGACTACTTTTTATCCCACTAGCGTAGTTAGGAGTGCTTAAGTAACATGTGCTTGGTAATCCCAGAAGTAGTACATGAGGTCCAAGATGTGTACAGATGATTAAGGACAGATGCTCATCGCACTTAGGCTAGCTAAGATTCTCTTCCCGTATTGCTTATTAGCTTAATCAAAGTTATTTTCCATTGCCTCTAGGAGTAGCATTAGTTTAGGACCACATCATACACCTCACTCCGAACTAAACCATATGTGACAAAGCAAATACTAGTCCAAATGGGAAGACAACAAACTATGATCAATGTGTAACTATCTAGACACCACAACTAGTCTGTCTACAGAGTTCGACCGGATCGTGCATGAACACTTGTATTCGTATGGTTAAGTGTAGGGGTACCTAGCCACTCATAATTGGCACCATTGCCAGGGATGGTGCTAGTTATTTAGATTAGTTATATCATACAAGATCACTGTAACAAAGTATTCATGATATATCTCTTAGAAAAGAGCTTGATTTCAATTAACTCACACACGAATTCACAACTATGTCTCTCTTACAAGACTATGATAACGCAACAACTAGTAAGGTAATTCATTGGAGAACCAACGAATTGTATGATGATGAAGACAAAGTTTGGAGTACTCAATCTAATGCAAGGGTCTTCTATGTACATAAATGAAGACAACATCATCCCAACTCACAAATTCATAACCTACCTAGTGANATCAAACCTATGCAAGAGTGTCAGCCTTGAGGAAACAAATCCAATAGTGGAAAAAAATGCAACATGAGCCCTTGGACATGGCCTTAGAAAGATATTATGCATTGTTAAACAACTGCCCAAGCCATGGATTCTCCAAGGAAAGGCTAATGTACCACATCATAGATGGGCTCTATAACAAGACAAGGGAGACCCTAGGGGGATGTATGCCCTAGGTCAACTATATGAGCTACGAACCCACCAATTCCAAGAGCTTATTAAGCAAGTAGCAAAAGAAGAAGGAGAAATGGCTAAATGGGAGAATGTTGAAATCTCTCAATAGGACCAAAATCTCAAATTAGCAAAGGTCCATAATCATGAAGAGGAGAAATCAACTCACCTTAAGCAGGTGGAATCATCTTTGCCAATACTACAATCACTAGATGAAATTGAGACACAGATCAATAAGATGATGGAATGGATACATGAGAAATGTGAAGAATATGCCAATACTATTAGAGGTAGAACCATGACAAACCAAGAAGTAGGACAGAACACCCTTAGAAAATTAGAAAGAAGGGTTGAAAAGAATAAGAACTCAACTGCTAATCATACATATCAATCTAATATTTGCCTATACGATCACCCCAAAGGTCAATGCCCAATCTTGTCACATTTATAGAAGTATTGGAGAAGAATGTTACATCCATAGTTCATACAAAAATACTGTGTTCAATCACAGTGGCAAAATTCCCAGTCGTGGGGGAGGCCACCCTCAAACTAGACACACCCTTCATATCATTCGAACCTAAGCACTTATCAAGTTCAACATCTTGTTTCCCCAACTGGGTCAACATCCTGTTTCCCCAACTGGGTCAACATCCTCTATCTCACCACATTGTTACCATTCTCTGAAGTACTATCAACCCATTTCCTCTCCCATAGGATTACCACCTCATGTTCCTTGCACCTCTCCTTGGCCTCAATATTCTCATCCTTCAGCTCCTTCTACATCACCACCAATAGTACCAGTAGGATTTGCACCATAGCACCAACCCACAAACATTACTTGCGCTACTACTATCAACCGCAGTGGGAATCCTCCACAACATCAAAGGCATCCCTTCTTTAGACATGACCATAGAAAGGGACAACATAGTTCCAAGACCGCTGTATCCTCCCACTCAACACAAGTTCAACACGGTGGTGCATCTTTCTCCTCGAACCTAATGCCTCATGTTATCTTATCAAGGCCATTAATCAATACTCCAACTACAATACAACCCAATGAATACAACCATATAGGGAGACATATTGATCCTTGCATACCATCTTACGATCAAGGGTGCCATAGTGGGTCAACTCTGTATCAATTAATCACATCTTCTAACTTGCCCCACTATGTCAACTTGAATACAATGTGTGCACCCCAATTTGGGTACATTCCAACCACCACATCAAAAGACACCTAGTGGTTCAAATATGACCAGGTCCTAATATTTCCAACATGCATGGATCTAGACCTTCCATTTATTAACTCTTGCCATGAGCAAAACTTTAGTCATTAGGGACATCCTCCATTCTAACGAGTGGACTTAATAAATGTTTTTCCTTTTCTTTAATTTTGTAATTTTTTGTTTTGTAGTATTTTATCTTTCAATTTTTTGTTGTATCTTTTTATTTGTTGTCTTATCTTTTTTTTGGTAATCTCATCTATTAATAAACACTCATGTGACTCGTTGGTTGAGATGTTGTTCTCTACTATCAAGTCTCAGGTAACTAATTATTTGGACAGCGAGCCCATGACATCCACTGAACCATTCTATTAATAAGAGGTTCTACTCTGGGTACGATAATATTCTTGTCATCATTAAAACTTAAAGTAATTTTGTGCTCATTATACCCAAAGCAAAAAATGATGGACTAAGAGAGAATTGCTAGGGTGTGACATCAAGGGGACTTGTGGATTCTCTTTGGTGACATCTGTAGGAGTTATCATGCAACCTAGTTGTACTAAGATCCTTGTAGATCTAATGACAATGGGAGTAAGAGTAATAAATGCATGTAACAAAGAAACCCAATGCTATTCTAAGGGGTTCCACTGGAAAGACATGCACCAATGCCTGAAGGTAGGCAACTTCTCTAGATTACGCATCAAAAAAAAGAAGAGAGAAAGTGTGCCAAAGCTGCCAAGCAAAAAAGTATGCTGCAAAGAAATTCCAAATCACTCCTCCCTTGCACAAAATGCCAAGTGATTGTATGCCTTGCTGTTATGATGCTCTTATGGTTGTCCATCATTGGATGAAATAATGTGATGTCACTGATCGAAGGAATGGACTTGGTCTTGATTTTGGAGCGATGGGATAATGACACATTAATCACATCCTACACTCAAGATTCATTATGCCATGGGTTAGTTACCTCATGTCCCAAACTCTACAATCCCTTCTACAATTTGCCTCATCTCATTATTCATGTATTTGTGACTCATGTCTTGTGTAGCATTGAATTCATATCTCATCACGATGGTATCTACATGTGTGTGTTTTGTGCAACTGGTGGGGATTACATTTAACCCTTTTAGTGCCTACAGACATTTTCAAGCATGGTTATGTAAGGGCATCATAGGTAGGAACCTGCTTTGGGGAGGACTCACTTGCATAACCTTTGTAATTTATGCTCATTACACATCATCATCAAATCATTTTATACCCTCTGAGCACTGCATTGCCAATTTTATTCTTTCCTTTATCATCCTTATCATTCAAATGTTCCTATGCACCAAAACATGTCCTTTTTCCTCATCTTATTCATGGATTTCATTGTCAAATTCTACTCCATTATACTTTTGGTGCCTTTTAGACTATTCAATGTTACCTTAGACCTTTCTACTCCAAGTTGTGCATAATTTTTTTGAAATTCATCGTCACCCAAAGGATATCATAAAGGGTAAAATGACTGTAAAAATGTTAAACATGTTGCCAAATCAATTTTATCTCTTCACCCACACCATGAGAATTAAATTTTGGAACCACCTAATCAAATTGGGCCCAATATCAAAACTTCTAGGGGACATTCTTGTGAAATTCTCTAACTCTAGATCACACTAAACAAGACATGAATTTATTAAAGGTAAGACGTAAGGTATAAATCAAATTTTGTAAGTAACTTTACTAATAGTCAGCCCGTGTGATTGCAGATGGCCACTAAAAGAGGACAATAAGGGGGACCCTCTCAAGGTGCATCCAAATGAACAAGGAGAGGCAGAGTCCACGCATCTCTCAAGGAACATACGGAATAGGAGGCATAATCATTCAATATCCATTAGGAACCTTTTATTACTATACAATCGAGACATGCTGAAGGTGGAGTCAGTGAAGCACCTGAACAGGGACAATATCTCACGTTGTCCCCAGAGTGTGTTTAGGAAATTCATGAAAGGTCCACGTTAGCAGCTGTGATAGTGGAACTTAATTTTGGACCTTTTACAAACTTTTCTCCAGAAGCAGTGAGGGACCAACTTAAAGGGTTCCCATTATGGCCTATTCTCTTTGAAAATGGTATCTGGTACTTGGGAGAGATGTACCAATTTTAGCACAATAAAGAAGAAGGTACCACCATTGATATTGGTGGTGTTTCTATGGATTTCTCTGCTAAAGCCATTTCGGAGGTATTAAATCTTCCGAATACAGGGCCAAAATTTTCTCGCTTTCCCACTCGCTCTGATGCTAATGTGCAGAAGATCTAGTTTAAAAGGGTGTATGAAAAAGAAGACAAAGCGTATGGAGAGCTAACACTGAAAGAGAGAATCTATTTCAAGATTGGAACATATCACATCTTCCCCATAAAAGGTTTAAATTGAATCTCCACATATGCAGTTAGAGGAAGTGCTATCTTGATAAGCAAGGTTAATGCCAACCTACCCATCTATGTCCAATAGAGATTTTGAGGCAGTTCGAAGAACGCAAGATAGGGAAGTTCACATTTCCCTTCCCCTATCTCATCAGGAAGTTATGCCAACATGTTGGAATTCTGGAGTACACCAATGACATCCCCAAAAGGGTCCAAAACGCTTCATTTTCTAAATTGTTGAAGCCACCAGCCCTAAGAAAAAGTGCTAGTGAGACACTGGAACCTAAACAAGAATAGATGGCAGGGCCCACTGCACCTCAAACTGCAAGGCCTAGCTAACTTCCAAGCACAAGGCCCAGTCAACAATAGGAAGTGGGGCCCAGCACAGGCCAACAACACTAACCACCATCACCGCTGCAAGACTATCGACCGTCAATGAGCCATCTCAGGGCCATCGCTGAGATGGTCAGTTGGGGAAGCCGTGATGAGACCAATTTCTTCAAGGTCATAGATAATGCCATATGACCCATGCTCTCAATCGATCATGCATGGGGAAAGGTATCAATTTAAATAGGAGGAGGGACATCACATTGGTCACAACAGATCTCAAGGAACATTGCATCTTTTCAAGTGCAATTAGAAACTAGTGAAGGGGCCACAGTAGTGGTCATGCAACACCAAGATGCAGCGAGAGCCATAGAAGTCATTATGAACCACATAAAAGAATCATTCAATGTCCCTATCGTTCCATTGGTAGACTTTACAGGAGCACGCGATGCTCAAACTTTGGCCTTTCTCTCGATGACTCCTATGGAGCATGAGGATGTTCTCAATCGATTACTACAAATAGGACAAGTGATGATGTCCCTGTTTGACATCCCTCAAGATGTCACAGCAACTCAATCTAACCTCATCTCCACAAAAGGGAAGCTGTTCATGGCAGAGATTAGGGCTGGGCATGTAGAGGCAAAGTTGGAAAGACTCCAAAAAAGGCTCATCACCCTACAAGCTACACAGCGGGACCCATCTCAATTCATCCCTGCAGACCAGCTAGAGTCGTTCCAGATAGAGCAACTCAATAAATTGTTAGTAGAGAATAAAAGAGTGGCAAAGGAGAAAGAGAAGGCCAATTGGGATGCTCCCAAGGCACAAGCTCAAATGTACGCACATGCCAAAGCACTCAAGGCCTTATAAGAGGAGAATAAACAACTTGCCGCTAACAATCTCTGGTTGACCACTGTAGAAAAACAAAGGAATGTTCTTGAAGAAAATTTTCAGTAGTTACAAGAATAATTAGCCATGGTCAACCAGGACATGAATCGCTTGGCCAGAGAAAATATAACCCTCTCAATGGAGGAGGTATGTGCAATTTGTCAAAAGATAGTAATTGAGATAAGCACGTGGCAAAACGAGGCCAAGTGACATGAGAAGCTGAAGGAACACTTCAGGGATCAGGTGGGGATGTATAAATAACTAATAGAAAATGAAATCCATATGGACAAGGCCTATATAAACACTCTCAATGCTCAAAACACTGATTGGCAGGCCATATTACATACCTATGCATTCGCCCACCAAGCAGAACTCAAAAGCTGGGACCTACAGATACAAGATCTTATGGAATATATGAGGTTGGCAAACCTGCGGTACGCCAACTTGGCCATGTTGACAGCAGGATGCCTAAGAACAAAATTGGAGAAGCAAGTAGCAACCACCTACACAAAATATGAAATAGAATTTGCTGAGCACAAGAAGATGCTACAGAAATTAGAAGTGGAAAATTCTGAATTAGAGGTGGTTAAAACTAGCTACCAGGGACAAAAGGATGTTGAGGAAAATTTGGCTTGATAGCTCACGGATTATCAAGAATACAAGAACAAAGCCAAAGCCTATGAAGAGAAATGATGCCTATTTGTGGCTTGGTATGTCAAGGCCAACCAAATGTTCTCACAACTGCCATGTCAATGGAAGGTGCTGACTCCATCAAACATTGGAGCATCAGCATGGACAGCATAGGATCCTCGAACCAAAGAGGAAAAGCTCCAGGGACTCCTTCAGAGCCATCAACTTCCAAAACCTAGAGCACAAGACAAGGGGAAGAGACCCATGGAGGAATTACCACCACCAGGAACCACATGAGTTCCAATAAATTTTGTAATTCTATGTCTGTGTCCCAATTTTTTTGTGTTCAACTCTCCACTACAGCATGAATAAATTTCTAGTTAGTCAATAATCCCATACCTATCCACTGTGTAATCAATGGAACTTATTCTCATTTTATTTAACTCGAGAACAAGTTTTCATTTAGTCA
>MNCI01029593.1:2900-13482 GCA_015680685.1 Gnetum montanum
AGTGAAGTGCCCCAATCAAAAAAGAGTGGTTATTGTTAACTAAATAATAGGAGAAACAATGGTACAATGTGACTCTCATGTGTGTGAAGAGATGGAATGTGTAAAACCAATCCACGACAACGGATGAATAACAATTGCATAACAAAGGCCCATGTTAGTTGTTGATACCTCAACGCAGCGAGTTGTAAGATTAACTTAAACTAGCGTGTAATAACTTAAATTAGCAGTGTAACTAAGTCACGTCACTCGGAAGAGATGCAACGGATTTCTAAAAACGAATTTAAATATAAAGAATGATAACATCCAGAAAACAAGAGAACTCTAAGCCAGTTGAATACTCTAGTGATGTCCAGCTGTTTCAAATAACACACAATAGATCATTTGATACATTTGTAATGCATTAATGAAGGAATATAACACATCACACTACAATGGGGTGTTATATTCCCAATAAATCTCTAGAGCTAAAAACTCGAAGTTACAGTTAAACTCGTATTGTCACATAAGTTCTAGACAAGTCCCTTAAGGGACGGTAACAGAGGGAATTATATTCATCCCCAAAAACAATCTACAAATGGCTCTCGCCAACAGATCGCAAGTTCAGATTCCATTGTTGCTGTGTTAAGCATCTTGTGCTAGATGTGTTCAGAAACACTTCCATTCTCATATGGTATTTAATTCTCAACATGTGGTATTTTTATAATTCACACAAACCCAAATGCAACTACAGAAGTCTCAAAAACCTAAATGGTACTACAAAAGTTTCAGAAGTCTAAAAATATTTTTGGCTTCTTAATCTTTGATAGCACTTATGACAGGTTTTCCATAAGAATCATACCAATCACAACTCCTAAACACCAAATATCGCATTAATAATGATCACACGTGTATAAAGTGCAATTGCTTTTACTGTGTTCAAAATAATCATGAATATTTCAGCTAAACAAAATTAGTTTGTGCATAAAACGTATCATCCACCCAGAAAATGCTTTCAAGTAGCAACAATTGTGTCCAAAACGATCAATGAAATCCAAACTATAAATAGTAGTACAAAAACAAAAAACGAAGTCCTCTAACAGACAAATCTCAAAGACCTCCAGTGTCTAAATTAGCACCAAAACCGATCACAAAATTGAATCTAATTTCAGCATGTCTCCCTATAAGAAGGCTAGAAAACATTTTAAGGAGCAGTAACAGCAACAGGAATCCTTCCAGCAACCAGATCAAGATCTCTCTGACCACTGGATGTAATCTTCCTTCCACTACAAAATAAAAGAAATTATGTTCAAATAAAGTTCATACCAGGAAGACAGAAACTACATTTACACTAACTCAGGAAATGAAATAAATAAAGGGAAAATACCCGTTGATTGAATCCAATTCAACAATGTTCATCTTCTCCAACTGCTGGAGGATGTGTCTAGCAATTGATCCGCTGCTCCTGTAGAAGTGTGGTGGACGTGCGCCATTTCTCTTGCGGCCACCGTAGATTTTGGTAAATTTGCCCACACCAATGCCTTGCTTCAGATATATCTTTCTAGCCATTGAGGCTGTACACAAAACACGTTTACAGAAATGTCACTATTATGTTTAAGAGTCAATCCTGATTCAAAAATCATCCACCAATGAAATTAAAGCATTTTAAATTTCAGAATATTATTTAAATATATTATTTTAGCATGCTTCTCATTTACGTTACAGAGCACGTCTCCAAAATACACCATACTTTGCAATCCTCAAAAGCATTTCTGCGTGAACCGTTACTTAATGCATTTCTGTTAGAATATTCACGTGTGCTCTGTGTACGCATGAACCGTTACTTAATGCATTTGTGTTAAAATATTAATGTGTGCTCTGCGTACGCATGAACCGTTACTTAATGCATTTGTGTTAAAATATTAATGTGTGCTCTGCATACGTATGAACCGTTACTTAATGCATTTTTGTTAAAATATTAATGTGTGCTCTGCGTACGTATGAACCGTTACTTAATGCATTTCTGTTAAAATATTAATGTATGCTCTACGTACGCATGAACCGTTACTTAATGCCTATCTGTTAAAATATTAATGTGTGCTCTGCGTCCACCAAAGCAGTGACGCATACGTAAATATGAACCATTATGGATCGGTTAAGGTTTTGGGGGGTTTAGCACTTAATGCATATGTGTGAAAATATTAATGTACGTATGAACCATTATGAATCGGTTAAGGTTTTGGGGGGTTTAATACTTAATGCATTTCTGTTAAAATACTAATGTGTGCTATGCGTGGGGTTTAATACTTAATGCATTTCTGTTAAAATACTAATGAACCATTATGAATCGGTTAAGGTTTTGGGGGGTTTAATACTTAATGCATTTATGTTAAAATACTAATGTGTGCAACGCGTGGGGTTTAATACTTAATGCACTTCTGTTAAAATACTAATGTGTGCTATGCGTGCACAAAAGCAGTGACTCAAACGTAAATATTAACAATTATGGATCAGTTAAGGTTTTGGGGGTTTAATACTTAATACATTTATGTCAAAATACTAATGTGTGCTCCTCTGACCAACTTAAATTTTAGGTAACCGAAGGCCGTTGCAAATGCATGGCAAATTATAATATAACAGACTACGGTGATTGCTTCGTATTCACTTTGGAGAGAAATCAGCGGATCTTTCCTTGGTCTCTACATCACGAAACTCCCCTTTAAATTCAGCCCAACAATTCTATGGGAGCTGCAGCTCAGACCGTTGGTGAGGAAGACCCCCTACTGATGCAACGAAAAATGAGAAGGCAGTTGATTGTCATAAAAATGGATGGGCAGACAAGGTCCAGCAGGAAGGTGGTGGCCACTTTTTGGCAAATCTGGCGACCCATGCTCTTCATCTGCTTCATTTCTGCTTCTGCTTTCGCTGCTAACGCCAATGACATTCATAATCCATCATCATTTTCATTCTTGCGTGAACCTTCTGACGCCAATAGTAATCCATCATCATTTTCGTTCTTGCGTGAAGCTTCTGACGCCAATAGTAATCCATCATCAATTTCATTCGTGTGTAAAGCTTCTAAGGCCAATAGTAATCCATCACCATTTTCATTCTTGTGTGAACCTTCTGATGCCAATACTAATCCATCATCATTTTCATTCTTGCGTGAAGGTTCTGACGCCAATAGTAATCCATCATCATTTTCGTTCTTGCGTGAACCTTCTGAGGCCAATAGTAATCCATCATCATTTTCATTCTTGCGTGAAGCTTCTGAGGCCAATAGTAATCCATCATCATTTTCATTCTTGCGTGAAGCTTCTGACGCAAATAACAATCCATCATCATTTTCATTCTTGCGTGAAGCTTCTGACCACGATAATGTTAATAATCCATCATCATTTTCATTCTTGCGTGAAGCTTCTAAAGCCAATAATATTAATAATCCACCATCATTTTCATTTTTGCGTTACAATCATAAAGCTTCTGACGCCGCTATTATTCATAATCCATCATCATTTTCATTTTTGCTTAATAATCGTAAAGCTTTGGTTGGCACGGCTGCGAGCAAGATCTTCAATGTTGAAAGCTATGGAGCCAAAGGAGATGGAGTCACTGACGATCAAAAGGTACGGACTTGGGCTTGGCTGGTTTTTGTTCAAGGAGTTCAAAATTAGAAATGGAATGAAATGAAGATAATTCAGTTAGGATTTGGTGTTGTGTTGCATGGAGAAGATAAGTAGCTCATCATCGGTTCTGTTACATTATATATGTTATGGATCAATCCACTAAATTTTCTGCATTTCCAAAAGCAAATAATTGGGATTGGTTTGGACTCTAGAAAATTTGAGCAACCCACAAACAATGCTTTGCAGTGCAAATGGTTATTGCCAATAGCAACTTACTTACTATATTACCTTACAATTTAGCAGCATTGCAAAGAGCGAAATAAGGTGTTATGTCTATTCTATGATACACCTAATTATTGCATTCTTCTTTTCAGGCTTTTTTGACAACCTGGGCTGCTGCATGTAATGATGCTACCTCATCGAAGGTGCTGCTGGTCCCTGCTGGCAAGACCTACCTTGTATCGTCAATCACATTTACCAGCCCTTGCAATGGCAAATTATACTTTCAGGTAGTTGGCAAATTGTATTTTTTGAATCGCAGAATTGGATGTTATTTAGCTTACAACAGTTGTGATTTTCTAAATTATTTGTTTCTCATGATTCCCCTTTTCCTGCTCTACTGAATTTACGCACATACACTAACTTTTCTTTTGTGGACAGATTGACAGGACGGTGATAACACCTTCGAAAATAAGTGCTTACGGAGGCCAAGGAAAGCATGTTGATGTTTCTTCTTCTGCGAAACCATGACGCTGCCTCTGCTGTTGATGTTTCTTCTTCTGTGAAACGAGATGCACAAAAAAATGCAAAATCTGTGTGGAACAATGCCGACGTTTCCACCATTGTGCTTTTCGTCCCTTCCCTATCCAGTTCAACGTTGATGATGATCAACGCCTAAGTTGATGATGGGCTGAGGCCCACTTCTTATGTACAGATAAGACAAGCAAGACCTACCGTCTAGCCCCTAAAATAATACACCAAAAATGATTTAACTGTTTCATTGGATTGTCTTGGTTTCTAGCCCCTAAAATAATACACCAAAATTAATTTAAATGTTTTATTGGATTGTCTTGGTTGCTTTTTACATGGCTGGCTTTGTAATATTTCGGTAGAAAGTAAATACTCGATTTCCAATAACCTAAGTAGGTAGAAACTTGGTTCAAGTTGAGTGAGTTTCAACAAAGTTACGGGTTCAATACACCTCATGTCCTGTGTTAATCCCCAAATAAGGAGGGCCGAATACATTAAAGCATTAATTTATCTATATGAAAGCGTTGCGTTATTTAATGGTTAGGAACAGGTGGGATGTTAAAAGCATGATGTATTTGATATTAGTGATTGGTTTTGTGGGTAACAATATAACTTTATGACTATTTAACTTGTTCTATTTTTTCTTTGTAACAAATGGTACAATTAAAAAGTATTTATAAACATCACATGTTTATATTACAAGGACCATCACTTGGACTGATGCTAAAGTGCTTGTCTTGCAAGTTGTAAGACCTGGGTTTGAGCTTGGGCCCAATCACTGAAAAGAAATTAGGCTTTTGCTTATTCACTAGTCCTCGCAGGACCTTGCCTTGGTGGGATAAGCATGTTTAAATTACAAATTGAGGTTGGGTTTTTGCTTGTTCACCAACCGTCATAGGGCCCTGGCTTGGTGGGATGAGCATGTTTAAATTACAAATTGTTGTGATAATTGTTGCTCTTACGATGGCGATTGTAGTTATCCTTGGTCAACTCGTAAATGTATAAACTTTACATACAACTCACCTATTATTCTTTGTAGCTTTGCTTTTACTCCAATGAAGCCTTCTAGGTGATTTTCTTTTCTTGTTTAAGAAACTAGATCAAGCTTACGCCTGGCTCAACGGTGAACCTTCTCTTCCTATTTAGGAAATCTCCGTTACCAATCCCAACCCTGGAAAACCTTTTTTCTTAACCACCTGATGAAAAAACCTATTACCCTTAAACAATGGGGTTATTCCCTAATCCCCACGGTTATGCCCGATAGCACATGGGGAGAATGATTGGACCTAAACCGTATGGGCTAAGTTCACTAGGTGCCTTTACTTCTCTAGTAAAGGATACATGTACAACACGTCTGTCTATCAAATCTACAATGTTTTTCATAAGTTACCATGATAGTTCATTTTAAAAAAAATATTAGGATTGTGTGTTTCTTTTCTGCTTCTCGAAACAGAAACAAGAAGCTGAAGATTGTTCTTCGTCGAATTTCTTTCCTTCCTTCTTTCGTTTTCCACTCTTTTTCAGAAATTTGAGCTTTGTGGATGGAACTAGATATCTCGTGCATGATCTACAACTGGGTGCTCCACTCTTTATCAGAAATTTGAGCTTTGTGGATGGAACTAGATATCCCGTGCATGATCTACAGTTGGGTGCTGTGATATTTATCTTGAAGATTAGGTGACATGCCTCATATTTTAAAACTTTATTTAATGTTTTGGTGCACACACGGTACAAGCGGCCTAATTGTGCAGCTATCATGTGAATGATTTTTTTTTTTAAATACAAAATTCAAAGAAATGGTTTCAAATTTTTCATTGTCATTTGATTTCCAATAACTCGTTTAGACCACTGAATTATGTCTACATCTTCACGATTAAAATATATGGCAGCCGACGGTTACAATAAGCAACACGTAAACATAGCTGAGACCATGGTCATGATAATCATTGCATATGCCATAGGATGGTTCATGCATGTACGTATTTAATTTATGAGTGCACCAAGGGGACATTTTCAAATTTACGAGTTTGACGTTTTCAAAATTGGACGCATTTGGGACACCCTGGGGATGTTCAGTATGACTTCCATTGTTTAGGCAGAAAAAATTAAAATCTTTTAAGTGATCCATTGCAGCAAGATCTGTGTGTAATAAACTTAGAAACATGGCATGGGCCACACTAGAACTATGTGATCCGGGAGAGATGCAGCAGAATATAAAACCAATTAATCTTTTAAGACTTTATAGCATAGTTTCATTCATGCATTCAGAATATTATTTAAATATATTATTTTAGCATGCTTCTCATTTACGTTACAGAGCACGTCTCCAAAATACACCATACTTTGCAATCCTCAAAAGCATTTCTGCGTGAACCGTTACTTAATGCATTTCTGTTAAAATATTAATGTGTGCTCTGCGTACGCATGAACCGTTACTTAATGCATTTCTGTTAAAATATTAATGTGTGCTCTGCGTACGCATGAACCGTTACTTAATGCCTGTCTGTTAAAATATTAATGTGTGCTCTGCGTCCACCAAAGCAGTGACGCATACGTAAATATGAACCATTATGGATCGGTTAAGGTTTTGGGGGGTTTAGCACTTAATGCATATGTGTTAAAATATTAATGTACGTATGAACCATTATGAATCGGTTAAGGTTTTGGGGGGTTTAATACTTAATGCATTTCTGTTAAAATACTAATGTGTGCTATGCGTGGGGTTTAATACTTAATGCATTTCTGTTAAAATACTAATGAACCATTATGAATCGGTTAAGGTTTTGGGGGGTTTAATACTTAATGCATTTATGTTAAAATACTAATGTGTGCAACGCGTGGGGTTTAATACTTAATGCACTTCTGTTAAAATACTAATGTGTGCTATGCGTGCACAAAAGCAGTGACTCAAACGTAAATATTAACAATTATGGATCAGTTAAGGTTTTGGGGGTTTAATACTTAATACATTTATGTCAAAATACTAATGTGTGCTCCTCTGACCAACTTAAATTTTAGGTAACCGAAGGCCGTTGCAAATGCATGGCAAATTATAATATAACAGACTACGGTGATTGCTTCGTATTCACTTTGGAGAGAAATCAGCGGATCTTTCCTTGGTCTCTACATCACGGAACTCCCCTTTAAATTCAGCCCAACAATTCTATGGGAGCTGCAGCTCAGACCGTTGGTGAGGAAGACCCCCTACTGATGCAACGAAAAATGAGAAGGCAGTTGATTGTCATAAAAATGGATGGGCAGACAAGGTCCAGCAGGAAGGTGGTGGCCACTTTTTGGCAAATCTGGCGACCCATGCTCTTCATCTGCTTCATTTCTGCTTCTGCTTTCGCTGCTAACGCCAATGATATTCATAATCCATCATCATTTTCATTCTTGCGTGAACCTTCTGACGCCAATAGTAATCCATCATCATTTTCATTCTTGCGTGAAGCTTCTGACGCCAATAGTAATCCATCATCAATTTCATTCGTGTGTAAAGCTTCTAAGGCCAATAGTAATCCATCACCATTTTCATTCTTGTGTGAACCTTCTGATGCCAATACTAATCCATCATCATTTTCATTCTTGCGTGAAGGTTCTGACGCCAATAGTAATCCATCATCATTTTCGTTCTTGCGTGAACCTTCTGAGGCCAATAGTAATCCATCATCATTTTCATTCTTGCGTGAAGCTTCTGAGGCCAATAGTAATCCATCATCATTTTCATTCTTGCGTGAAGCTTCTGACGCAAATAACAATCCATCATCATTTTCATTCTTGCGTGAAGCTTCTGACCACGATAATGTTAATAATCCATCATCATTTTCATTCTTGCGTGAAGCTTCTAAAGCCAATAATATTAATAATCCACCATCATTTTCATTTTTGCGTTACAATCATAAAGCTTCTGACGCCGCTATTATTCATAATCCATCATCATTTTCATTTTTGCTTAATAATCGTAAAGCTTTGGTTGGCACGGCTGCGAGCAAGATCTTCAATGTTGAAAGCTATGGAGCCAAAGGAGATGGAGTCACTGACGATCAAAAGGTACGGACTTGCGCTTGGCTGGTTTTTGTTCAATGAGTTCAAAATTAGAAATGGAATGAAATGAAGATAATTCAGTTAGGATTTGGTGTTGTGTTGCATGGAGAAGATAAGTAGCTCATCATCGGTTCTGTTACATTGTATATGTTATGGATCAATCCACTAAATTTTCTGCATTTCCAAAAGCAATTAATTGGGATTGGTTTGGACTCTGGAAAATTTGAGCAACCCACAAACAATGCTTTGCAGTGCAAATGGTTATTGCCAATAGCAACTTACTTACTGTATTACCTTACAATTTAGCAGCATTGCAAAGAGCGAAATAAGGTGTTATGTCTATTCTATGATACACCTAATTATTGCATTCTTCTTTTCAGGCTTTTTTGACAACCTGGGCTGCTGCATGCAATGATGCTACCTCGCCGAAGGTGCTGCTGGTCCCTGCTGGCAAGGCCTACCTTGTATCGCCAATCACATTTACCGGCCCTTGCAATGGCAAATTATACTTTCAGGTAGTTGGCAAATTGTATTTTTTGAATCGCAGAATTGGATGTTATTTAGCTTACAACAGTTGTGATTTTATAAATTATTTGTTTCTCATGATTCCCCTTTTCCTGCCCTACTGAATTTACGCACATACACTAACTTTTCTTTTGTGGACAGATTGACGGGACGGTGATAGCACCTTCGAAAATAAGTGCTTACGGAGGCCAAGGAAAGCATGTTGATGTTTCTTCTTCTGCGAAACCATGACGCTGCCTCTGCTGTTGATGTTTCTTCTTCTGCGAAACGAGATGCACAAAAAAATGCAAAATCTGTGTGCAACAATGCCGACGTTTCCACCATTGTGCTTGTCGTCCCTTCCCTATCCAGTTCAACGTTGATGATGATCAACGCCTAAGTTGATGATGGGCTGAGGCCCACTTCTTATGTACAAATAAGACAAGCAAGACCTACCGTCTAGCCCCTAAAATAATACACCAAAAATGATTTAACTGTTTCATTGGATTGTCTTGGTTTCTAGCCCCTAAAATAATACACCAAAATTAATTTAAATGTTTTATTGGATTGTCTTGGTTGCTTTTTACATGGCTGGCTTTGTAATATTTCGGTAGAAAGTAAATACTCGATTTCCAATAACCTAAGTAGGTAGAAACTTGGTTCAAGTTGAGTGAGTTTCAACAAAGTTACGGATTCAATACACCTCATGTCCTGTGTTAATCCCCAAATAAGGAGGGCCGAATACATTAAAGCATTAATTTATCTATATGAAAGCGTTGCGTTATTTAATGGTTAGGAACAGGTGGGATGTTAAAAGCATGATGTATTTGATATTAGTGATTGGTTTTGTGGGTAACAATATAACTTTATGACTATTTAACTTGTTCTATTTTTTCTTTGTAACAAATGGTACAATTAAAAAGTATTTATAAACATCACATGTTTATATTACAAGGACCATCACTTGGACTGATGCTAAAGTGCTTGTCTTGCAAGTTGTAAGACCTGGGTTTGAGCTTGGGCCCAATCACTGAAAAGAAATTAGGCTTTTGCTTATTCACTAGTCTTCGCAGGACCTTGCCTTGGTGGGATAAGCATGTTTAAATTACAAATTGAGGTAGGGTTTTTGCTTATTCACCAACCGTCATAGGGCCCTGGCTTGGTGGGATGAGCATGTTTAAATTAAAAATTGTTGTGATAATTGTTGCTCTTACGATGGCGATTGTAGTTATCCTTGGTCAACTTGTAAATGTATAAACTTTACATACAACTCACCTATTATTCTTTGTAGCTTTGCTTTTACTCCAATGAAGCCTTCTAGGTGATTTTCTTTTCTTGTTTAAGAAACTAGATCAAGCTTACGCCTGGCTCAACAGTGAACCTTCTCTTCCTATTTAGGAAATCTCCGTTACCAATCCCAATCCTAGAAAACCTTTTTTCTTAACCACCTGATGAAAAAACCTATTACCCTTAAACAATGGGGTTATGCCCTAATCCCCACAGTTATGCCCGATAGCACATGGGGAGAATGATTGGACCTAAACCGTATGGGCTAAGTTCACTAGTGTGCTGACCGAAATCGTCGGTGCGAGGCTGGAACGTTGCGAGCACCGAAAGATCTGCGGACGAGCACGGTTGACCCTTCCTCCGCTTGAGGGCAAGCTGGAACGGACGAAGGCAGA
>MNCI01029596.1:0-42195 GCA_015680685.1 Gnetum montanum
CAATAATGTTATTTCTAATTCTCATTTTTAACATCCATCAAAATACCATCTCATATCATTTTTGGCATCATTTTGTATGTTTTTTCTTAATCTTTAGTTTTGACATCCAATGCCATCTCCCACATTGATTCCTATTTTAGCTTCTTCAACAATCTATGATTGATGTACACCGTCATCTTTCTATTTGATATCCCATAATAATATTTTTGTGATGTTCAATGTTATCCTTAACATCAACTATATTTTCAATATCTACTACAACTACACATCATTTCTCCTATTCAAAATCTTCTAGAAGATTCTATGGGTCCCAATGCATCATTTCTTTAAAGTTTATGAATTATTTATGATCTATAAATAGGAGAATAGCCCTAAACAAAAAGAGGTTGGTTTCAAGGTTAAAAGTAGTTAGAAAATTGGAAATATTGAAAAACAAAAGCTCTATGTGGAATAACAACTTTTCTTGCAATTGGTTCTTTAGCATATCAGGAATCTCTATGTGCTTCTCAGCTCTTTTGAGTTTCTCTAAGTTTTTCTTTTTTTATTTATATGCTATATCTCCTTCATGTTGTCCTCCTAACACAAAAAATTGCATTGGATTCAAATTTACAAATAGATCTAATTGAATTTCCTTCTATTGCATCTCACTATTTTTCTAATTTATAGCAGTTATGTCTAATCTTCATTAGGCACATGCATCAAAAAGAGAGAATGGGATAACACAAATCCTTTTCATTCATTTTTTATCCCTAATTTCATCTTGTAGGATTGCTACTACATTCTCCCAAATTTCTTTCTTAGATATCCTACCTTTCTGTATTTTAGCTTTTTCTTGCAACAACATGTACTTGGTATTATAATGAATTTGTCTTAGCAATATATTTCTTAAAGGATGCAATTTCAATATATTTGTATTACCTCTCTCTATGGTTCTTTTTTTAACCACATACACTCTACTCTTTCTATAAATTTTATACTATGTAATATTCCCTTTTGTATCACTTCATGCATATGTTTTTCTTTTAGTAATAGCTACTTTGCTCTATTGGCTATTCTATGCACTTATTTTGACTTGTTGTTTTCTTATCTTTGGTAAAAATACTATTTCAAATTGCTAGAATTTTTAATGACTTGCAAGTTTTCTTTTGATTTAAAGATTTATTTTCTTAAACCATTTGGTAACCACAAAATTCTTAGTTTATTTTCATGTAACGTTATTCTGAATTTTAGATTTATGATGGCTCTAACCATAATAGTGGTAAGCTCTAGAAATAAGGTAAATCCACCATGACTCATGATGTGATTATGGAAATAGGACACAGTTCATGGTATACTTATGATTAAATATCATGCATCATGGTTCATTTGTGGTATTCTTAGTTTACATTTCCTCTCCATTTCCAAGCACCACAATCCATGGGAAACTCATGTTTTAATACAACATGTGGTTAGCTCATGGTATAGAGACCATAACTCATGTTGTAATATCATGACTTTTTGTGAAACAAATTTTTCATTTTTTTCATAAATTGTTATTAATTTCATAAATTCAAATCAATCCATGCTTTTTTTTATCAATACTAACAATGATACTGAAGATAGAAATCTTTAAAACTAAATTAATACAAATGCAAAAACATATGAAAATGCTCAATGATATTCAATGGATCACAAGACTTCAACATTTGGACCATCCTTATGCAAGAACTTCTGAGACACAATGACTATTAAGACATTGTCCATCCTAGTGTTTTTTTCATGAATGATTTGAAAACATGAATAGAATCCAAATTAGAGAATATAAATCCAAGAAGAAGAAGACGAATCTTACTACCACTATGATTCTTACTCATATTTTAGACATCATATTATCAAGACTCATCCTCCACTAGATAGCTAAAGAAAAATGAGATATTCTGCAACTAGAATATAAAGGCAATCTTGAAAATACACAATTACATGAATAAATGTATAAATAANCTAGAATATAAAGGCAATCTTGAAAATACACAATTACATGAATAAATGTATAAATAATAGTTTAACTTCCTAAAAGTTAGAATAAATAAATACATGAATATTTTACCAAAATGTACTTAATTCTAAGAAGAATAGATGAATTTTGATGTAACTACACATCAAGGAAAAAAGCTCAAAAATCATTTAGGCTTTCCCCATAGATTCAAGATTTAAAACACTATGAAAATTATAGTTCTTTCAAAAGACTTGAACCTGCTAAGTGTATATGAATTGGTGGCTTGAATCATGATCTTACAAACAATGAAAATAAGAAAAAAAATCTATTGAAGATTAAGCCTATTTTTCACATCAAAAAAGAAAAGGAGGAAGATTCAAAGGTAGAGGAAGATTGAGTTAACTTAATTTCAAAAACCAAAACCATCAAACAAGTAAAGAAAATAAGGATTACTAGTCAAAGCCATAGTTCTCATGAAATTATATGATGAGATTAGGGTCATGAAAGAAATAAGATGATGAGATTAGGATCATGAAAGATCAGCTAACTATGCAAGTAAGGGCATAGGCATTAAGGCTAAGTTGATCAATTTTTAAATTCTGAGTAAAGAAACCAAAAATCTATGAGAGTGACAAGGATGATACTATGATAGATACATTTCTATTCAAAATAGAAGAGTTCTTAGAGATGTATGAATGTGCAACTGAAAGACAAGCTTATGATACTACCCAATTCTTGGATGGAATAGCAAAACTTGGTTACTTATCATTCTTCAAGAAGAAAAGGTTGGAATAGTTTGATCCATTGAAACATGGATCTAGTTCAAGGAGGCTTTGATTGAGAACTTTCATCAATGTAATTCTATTAACAAAGCCTAGGCAAAGCTAAATGAGATTTGACACATAGGAGATTTGCAAATACTAAAATATCACCATATAAATTCTACAAATCAATAAGGATAGCAAGTATATACTATTTCACAATGGCCTCAAACCTTGGATCCAACAAGAGCTCAAAACTTACAAAATCATAGGATTCAAGAAGGCCATAAAAGTTTTTTCTTCTTTTTCTAATTACAAGGTGGAAAATAAGGATAAGGATGTCATAGAACAACCACTAGAGATTAAGAAAGAGAGTAATAAATCTTGAAGAGGGAATGGATAGGTAACTTCAAGTCGATTTCAAGGCTCTTATGTTAAACCAACTATAAGTAAACAAAACTCATCCTAGGGGAATGGAAAATGTTAGGCTTCCTATGAACAACATGTATTGCAAAACAAAAAACCATATTTTAGAGGGTTCTCTCAATATCTTATAAGGCATTCAATGCTACATTTGTGGTGAAGGACATTATGCTTAAGAATGCTCTTAAAATATTCAAATAAAAAGTGGTGGTAATAAACCAAATGAGAATCATAGGTTGAATTTAATTAGGAATCAACCTCATAATACATTAATGATCTTTAACAATAATGATGAAGAGCTAGATATGAGACTTTTAATTTCCTTCTAGTAGGTGTTGACCTTTTGGTATGTCAAAACCTTAAGAAAAATGGGGAACAAAGGATGTTTGCATGGTGTTGTGTTGATAGGACAAGATCATGGAAAAGGACTTTAACATAGAAGCAAGAGCAAAGGACTCAACAAGAGCAAAAGATGCAAGGACTAATAAGCAAAGTTGACATCATCAAGAACTTGAGTATGTAGAAGCTCAAAGAGTAAGGACAAGAAACAAAGATTTTAGGTGCAAAGGAAATTTAGAAAGACATCTTCAAAAAATAGTAGACATCTTGGCCAAATTGAATATTTCTTAGATAAAGATCTCTTTGAAAAATAGTAGACATCCTTCTGGTGTGAAAGATGTCTTCTTGAAGATGTCTTTGCAAAGACATATTTTTTGAAGAAAAGACATTTCTCCTTAATAAAGGTTTGATGCAGAAAGACATCTTATACTCAAAAGGACATCTCCAATGACCATTAGATAGCTATTTCATAGATTTTGAGGTGGTTTCAAAAACATATTAGCTATAAGAAGACTTCATTCTATTGGGAAATGAGCATGCAATTATGTACTTTCAAGTGTAACTATCAAGTAATCATTGTAATCATCATTCTCTTGTTATTGCTCCTAATTGCACTATCTTTTATTTGTTGTAATTGGTCAAATTGAGCTATGCCTCAAAGTACAAGGATCAACAAAATTAGTTTCATTCATTCCTTATAATTATTATTCTCTTATGTTTCCCTATGGGGTTGATGTCCTTCTTGCAAGAAGGCATCTTACTTGAGCTTGTTGAGATCTTGTGAGATTGAGTATTGGTGTAATTCCACAACACTCTAGAGTGGAGTTAAAGTTGAAAATGTTGTGGGATCCTAGAAACCATATTTCTAAGCTTGTTGAGACCTTGAAGGATTGAGTGGATTCATGGCATTAAATCACTTTGGAGTGGAGCTTAGAGCTTGTATAGGGTGTGGTATCCTTCAAACCACATTTGAAGGTAACAAAGTCTAAAGGTTTGCAAGCAAGCTACCCTCTGAGTGTGGACTACCCAAGTTGGGGAATCATGTTAAATTTGGTGTGTGTGATTTGTCTCAACATTTTTTGGGAAACTTATTCATCTCCCTTCCCCCTTTTCTAAGTTCAATCATCATCAAGTGGTATTAAAGCCTATATTCTTCTTTGTCATAAATTTCAAGAGTGAACAATGGAGGGGAAATTTTACACAAAGTCATCCATGTTGAACAAATTTGAATTTGCCTATTGGAAAGATAGAATGCAAGGATTCTTCAAATATATGATGTTTGAATTTTGGGAGTCCATCCTTGAAGGCTACACTCCTCCTGTTGATAGCTCCACTAGAACCATCAAGCCTCACAAAAAATGGACACAAGAAGAGAAAGATAAGTTTATGTTTGACTCAAAAGCCAAAAATTGTTTATATTACACTTTGAATAAATTTGAGTTTAATAGAGTAGTAGGTTGTAAAATGACCTAAGAAATTTGGAAAACATTAGAAGCTACTTATAAAGGAACCTCTATTGTGAAACAATCTAAATTGTTAGTTTTGCAAAGAAAATATGGTAAGCTTAAAATGAGAGAAGGTGAGAAAATAAAAGGCTACTTCTCTAAAAAAAATGATATTGTTGTAGCTATTAGAGGTACTCATAAATATTTATCAAAGAGTGATGTCATCATTAAAAGGATTAGAACACTTTAGTTGGAGTTTAGACCAAAGGTCATGGCCATGGAGGAAATAAGAGATGTTTCAACTCTGAAATTTGAAGAGCTTCAGAGCATTCTCATTGCTTATGGAATGAATCTCATAAGTGAAGGAACCATCCAAGAAAAACCCATTTCTCAGAAGACTGCCTCCAACAAGAAAGAGATCAATAAGCATTATGAGGACAACAAAGATGAGATTTCCTTTCTCTCAATAAAGCTACAACCATTAATATTAAGGAGAAGCAAGAGGCCAGATCAACATCCAATCTATTCAAAGGTAAAGAAAGAGGTAAAAATGTTTTAAATTCTAACCTTAATTTCTCCTTTATAGAATGTTTTGTTTATGGTGGAAGAGGCCATACGGATTTCGAAAATCCTAGTAATAGTAGGATGTAATACAAGAACAAATCCAATGATGAGGTAAAGAAGGCTAACTTCTATACAATCTAGGATGATGGGAAGCAAAGTGAGGAAGTGGAGGATGATGTGCAAAATTCTCATCTCATATGCATGGCCCTCACTGTTGATGATGGTAATTCATCATATGATGATCTTAATGATGAAAAGAGGTTTGATTTATTATGTAATAAGTTTTTATCTTTTAAAAATATTTACAATAAGTTAAATAAACAGGTAAAAACTAAGGATTAGGAAAGATCTTATACAAGAAGTTTGCACGATAAGAGTGGACTAGGATGTTGTATGCAAGAGCAATCATTATCAACAAGCCCACTACAATCAAATGATCTTCCAAAGGACACTTCCACTACATCAAGATCAGAGGAAGCTCCTATTCATCAAAATGATCCTAAAAGGTTTAATCATTTGAATCATTCATACTATCATAGAAGAATTAGATGCTATTATTATCATAAATTAGGGCATAAACAATGGGACTGCAATCTTAAGTATTATCATGTATTGGTCATATCATAGGGCTCCTTGGTCTTATTAAAATTCACTAAGAAAGAACTTCTTGCAAGATGATAGGAGAGATTAGACATCAACTCAAAAGAACAAAGGAATCAAGAAAGAATGAAGAATTAAAAGGTAGGAAAAATGGAACTAAGAAACTCTCAAATTTAGAAGAGAATCCTCAAAAGAGGAAACTTCTTCCATATCTCTTTGAGTACCTTTGATTTTTAATAAAATAATAGGTAAGTAGAGGTAAGTTTTTGTAAGCATCTATTAAGACTATATTTATTGGCAAGTTTTCCCAAAACCCATCTTGTGAACCTCTCTCAAAAAGATGTCTACCTAAAGACGTCTTTCAAAAGGCATCTACTCCAAATGAAAGACGTCTACATGATGACATCTATTCATCAGAAAACGATGTCTATCTAATTTATCTTAAGTGCAAAAAAGATGTCTAGTAAATATAGAAGACATCTATTGGTATGTTTAAAATACAAAAAAGACATCTACTATGTATAGAAGGTGTCTTCTTTTTCATTCAAAGTCCTCATTCATTACTGCTATTAAAGTTAAAACCATCATTCTTTTGTCTTATTCTCCAAAATCGACCCCACAAAGATGACTAAGGCTTCACCATCAATAGCGATTTTGTTAGAAATGATCCACAAGAAGATTGGGATGCTAAGGATGCCACCAAAGAAGAAATCAAGAGGAAGTACCAGCAGTGCATTGCCCACTTATACATCCCAATTCTATAGTACACACACACATCATAGGTTTAACACCACACAAACTATAAGCATAATTTCTAAGAACTCTTTGTCTTTTCATACCCATAGACAAACTAATTTGATGGATTATTTTAGGGCTTTGAACTAGGGATCCTTCATTTTAATGAATTTTCTAGTTCTTGAAGTGTTAATTAGAAAATTCTATTTCAATATTGTTATTACAAATGTTATAGTTAGGGAATTCACTTCCATGGTTGGGGGTTTACTCATTAAGGTCTCTCCTCAATTTGTGAANAATTGACATGGGTTTCCAACTTGAGTAATCCACACTTAGAGGATAGTTCGCTAGCACACCTCTTGAAGTTTTTGCTCTCAAATGTGGTTTGAAGGGTACCAAACCCTCTACAAGCTCTAAGCTTTACTTTGGAGTGATTCAATGCCACAAATTTACTCAATCCTGTAAGGTCTCAAAAAATTTTCATCATATCTTACAAGCATTATACCATTTTTATAGATGTCATGCATGGTATCAATGGTTATCCAGAAGACATCTGCATTAGAGATTCCAAGGANTGTAGAAAGAATAGAATTATAACTATTTCTTTGAGTAGGAAGCACAAGATTCTGACTACATCTTCAAGAAAGAAGTGTAGAATTGTGATTGCATCTTTGAGTAGGAAGCATAGGATTAGACTATGTCCACCAACAAGGCATGTTTTCCTACCTGCCACTACCCTAAATTAATTCATAAAGACAAATTGTAAAATCAAGATAACAATGAAATATCTTGATTCACTAGATGATGAGGATAATCAAGAGGTAGGTGGAACAGTAACTAGAGAAATGACTCCTTCATTTCCTTTTGTATGTTTTTCAAGAATAGGATTTGAATTTTTCTATCTAATGCAACACCAAGTAGATAAATCCTACACAACTTAGAAAGAAGTAAACCAAGGTAATTACATAACCTTAAATACTATTATCAAAACTAAGATTGATTCTTGGATAATTGGAAATAGTTACTCAAATAATATGAGACCTTTTAAATCAAGCCTTCTAAACTACAAGTATAGCAATAATATTGGAAACATCAAAGTTAGAAATTGTAAATTTTTGAACATTGAATGTAGAGAAGATTTCCAAGCTCCTAACAATAATATCATCACCATTACTCAAGTGTTTCATTTCCAAATATATCAAATCAACCACTCTCTACTAGACAAATGGCTAGAAGTGGTATAGATGTAAAGTTCAAATATGATTTATGCATCATAATAAAGTAAAATGGTGAATAAATTATAAGGATAATAGCCTATAATAATAGAATTTATTTCTTGGACTAAGATTATTTTGATCTAAAGGAGAATCCTATCTTCATTAATTTTGAAAGCAATGTACATGCCATCACAAATATCACCAAAATAAAAGTAAATCTAATCACTAATCAAAACCAAAAGAAGATATCAAGAAATATTAAACATCAAGTTGAAAATACTCAAGATGAAAACTAAGCCAAAATTTTGCACAAAATACTAAGTCATACTTGTTACTCTAACATATAAAAATGGTCAATTTAAATTGAGTAACAAATCTGAAAATCAAGAAAATTTCCATGAACAAATATGAAACTTGCATCTAATAGAAGCAAACTAATTCTCCACATACCACAAAAATTTAAAAAAGAAACAAAATTTAGATCTTCTTCATCTAGACATTTTTGGATCTATTCCTACTACTTCATTTGGAGGTGCAAATTATTTTCTTATAGTAGTTGATTACTATACTAGATAAATTTGGACCTACAATCTAAAGACCAAGGATGAGGTCATCAATAAATTTGAAAATTTCTACAATATCATGCCAAACACCATAGAATTGTTAGAAAAAGAAATCAAAGTTGATAAAGGATGATAATTCATAAACGAAAATTTTGAAGACCTATGCAACAAAAAAGAAATCTTTCATCAAACTACATGTGATTATAGTCCTCAATCAAATGGTATAACTAAAAGAAAGAACAAATCCATTCAATACATAATGAAATGTCTCAAAAAAAATGCAAAATTAACAAATGGACACTAAAGTATGAAAACTTATATTATTAATAGGATCATCAATAATAGTAATAAAAATAAGTCATCATATGAATTACTCTACAATAAAATTTTATATATCTTTCACATGAAAACCTTTGGATGTCATTGCTAATAGATCCATTTTTTTTACAAGCATGATATCATATCTATGATATCATTGATATCATAGCTCATCCTACATCATCATTGATGTAATGTCTCAGAAGCTATGCAACCCTATAAATACTGACACTTGGTCCCACTAGCAACAATAATTTTTTCCACTCCTTAGCTAGACTCTTGTAGTTTGTTTTTGTAGTTAGCAATAGAGTGAATGCCTATAGTGTGGTATTAAGCAATTGCACAATGTATTTATTTGAGTGCATTGTACTTGGACATGATTCATGTTCAATAATAAATATCGATATCGCTTTTTATCATTGTATCATTCCCTTAGCTCTTTTATTTTACTTAGCTTAATTTTCTTATTTACCTTAGCTTAATTCTTTACATTTCTAAAGAACATTACTTTACATGTTCATTTGTAAGGTGGAATGAGTATGATTGGTTTTGAGCATTAAGTGTAATCATTTGGTAACCAAGTAGTGGTTTTACTTGATTCACTTAACAGTAAACTCACTTGGTAATCCTAGTAATGGTTACATGAACCCAAGATGTGTATGGTAAACTAGGACCAAATGTTCATTGTCCTAGACTATAATAGATTTATATTTCTATATCACTTAGATTTAGATTTTCATTCTCAATTTTCATTATGTTTGTAACTAGGAGTACCAAAAGCCTAACAACATCTACATATAATATATCCCACTGATAGGTAAACCATAAACTTGAACTTCACTAACTCAAAGTGGGAAGATAATGATCACTAACTTACTATCAACTTCTAGCATACTTACATTGTCCATCTATAGATTATGATTTTTTCATGCATGAATTCTCATGACTTATATGGTAGAGTGTTGGGGTACCTCATCACTCATCATTGGTGGCATTGTTGGGGATGTGTTAATGTTTGTTTAGTAGTTAATCTTATAGAGATTTTTGCAACAAAAATCACAAAGTTTATTTTTTACATTATTAATCAATATTAATCACACATACACACACACCTAAAGCATCAAACATACAACACAGCATCAACACTTAAGAAGAAGTTATCACCTTCCAAAGAGACACAAAAGAGTCATGACAAGAGACATGATGAAGAAGAATAGAGTGCTATTATGTAAAATAGTATTTTATATGTTCATACAGATCCATATTATCATGATTTCACACTCATCTTGCATCAAGATGAATAGGTCAGATGGAGGGATTTGCAAGATAACATTGCTTTTCCTCCTGAGTGTTTATCACTATCAATGTTGTAGGAAACCTTAATGAGATTGAACCTAGACCATGCATAATAAGGATATCATGTTACTAAATACATGACTAGGCCATATCAACCCACGAAAGTGCAAGTAAGAAAGAATGCTACCATGGAGACAAGACATGAAAGCAACAAAGGAAAGAAAGTCAAACATAATGTTTTCCTAGAGGAAATTAATGATGATGCATTCTTAATTGAAAAACTCCACCACAATCATGAATCCCATTCATAGATGCCTAGCATTCATCTAGGGAAACCTGTCAAGGTATAATTGCATTTGACCCTTGTAGAGACACCAAGAAGAGAGGCATAAGAGAGGCAAAAGACTCTAAAAATAGGTGAAGCTCAAGGCCTAGAGCTTCTAAGGAATCACAAAGGGATGAATCATGGAGTCACAAAAGGAGAACCAACTTGCATCATTCTCCAAAAAATTCCTCTTCTTCCTCAAGGTCATTAGAAAAATCTAATAGAATGAAATGGAGGCCTAGAGATTATGATAGGGAAAGACATAAGGACTATAAAAGGTGTGAATATCATAGTACGCATCCTANTGAAATGGAGGCCTAGAGATTATGATAGGGAAAGACATAAGGACTATAAAAGGTGTGAATATCATAGTACGCATCCTAATGAAAAGGAAGATGAGTATGAATAAAGAAGAGAAAGGATTAGGCATGAAGATAGAGAGCACTATGAGCACCAAAGGAATCACTACTACAAAAGAGCTTACAAACTTGATGATCATGAAGAACACCTATAAGCCACTCATAGTATTATCAATATTAAGGAGGTAATGTATATTCCAACTAGGCACATCAAGGATAGCTACATAAAGTGACTAAACATGAATAATATTTCCAAATTTGAAGGTAGGTATAATGCAAATCCATAGAATCATCTTCAAGAATTCCATGATACCTATGCCCTTCAAAAGATTGAAACTGATTATCAAAAACTAAAGTTGTTTTCTAGAACACTCATTAATGGGGAAGAGAGCTAGTACAAATCTTTAGAACTAGAGTCAATTTGAAGATGAAGTAACATGCTAGAGCTTTTTAATGACAAGTATCAAACATACTCTAGAGTGTCAAATTTAAGAAAACAAATTCAAAGCAAGAGACACATGAATCCCTTAATGCAGCAATCGATAGATATTATTCTCTGTTTCATAAATGTCCAAGCCATGAATTTTTACAAAAGAAATAACTCAAGAATATCATTGATGGGTTAAGAAACAAAACTAAAGAAACCCTTGGGATATATTCCCAAGAAATATTATCAAAAGTGACAACCCATCAAATCCAATGTTAATAGACTAAGTGGCAAAAGAAGGGGTATTAAAGAAAAGGGAATTAGCTAAAGAGTATAACTAAGATCCTTCAATAAGAAAAAAAGACGTCAAAATATATGATAAGAAAGAAGATGAAACCTTAGAAGATGTCATCCGAAAGAATATTATACCAATTCAAAAATCTATTGATAACATAGCAAAAACGGTAGAGAACATGTGGGACTTAGTGAATGAGAAGTTTTCTATAGCTTTCAAGATAGAAGAGAGAGGACTAAACAAGCACTGAATAAGGGCAAAGATAAGAAGGAAAGAAGAGATCATGAATCAAAGAGTTATAAACAAAAAGGAAAAGTTATCATAGTTAACGAATTTATAGACTCTGACTCAAAAGAGAAGGAAGGATGCAAAGTGTGCTAACATAAACATCCTATGGGATATTGCCCTATCATTATCCACTTGCAAAAATATGGGGCATACACACTTAAGTTGAGATTTGTCAAGACACAAATGATAAGATGATTACCTTATCCATATGGTAATCTCAAAAAACTCTTTGAAGTATCATAATATCCAAGCAAAGCCTATCCTCAAGCACAAGAGTAATACCAAAGTAGTAGCAACAACCACAAGCATGAGGAATGCCACTATCGACGTAGTGATATCCATATAGAAAATCCAATCCTTATGGATATTCTGTTCAATGTCTAATCTCTCCATGAAATGCTGTAGTGCATACTTTCTCTCACTACTATCCACCAAAGTATTATAGGCCCACTACTCCAAGAATGGATCTTGATTCTTACGCACATCAACCAATAGCTAGTTCATCAATCCAACCTTTTAACTCTCTACCACTAGTGTTGCCATCAGTTATATAAGGAGAATTGCAATCACAGCCATAGCAGAAGAGTGCGACAATTGTAGAAAATATAAAGATAAAGGATCATACCAACAATACTAAAGGTAAATCAAGAAAATTTATTTTCTTCAGAACAAGTCTAGAAAAAGCTAGTAAAGTTAGGACTTCATTGAATCATGTTTCCTATATGATAGATCCTCCTACAAGCACTATGCTTCCACAACAACCAACTTAGAAACTTACAACTATGATTCTAACTGAAATAGTATTAGACTAGATAAAGGTAGGATCACTTCTTAAGAAAAGAATAGATTGGAAAATCCTCTGATTTATTTAAAAATTTCTGAAAATGCACCATGCAAGGCTCTATTAGACTCAAGTTCTGCAGTTAACTTGATATCTCAAGAAACATACAAGACATGGAACCTACCATTTTTAAAGAAGTAAAACATAAGACTAGAGCTTGTAGATCAATCAATCACCATTCCTTTGGAATAGATAGAAGATGTAGTGATCACTATCAATGGGTGGTCTTATTTAGCAAATTTTCTAGTGATCGACATGAAGAATAATGATAAGAAATCTCCTATCATTATGGGGAGGGCATGGGTTAGCACAATTGATGCTAACTTAGGAATGAGATACTTGTNGTGGGGAGAGCATGGGTTAGCACAATTGATGCTAACTTAGGAATGAGATACTTGTCCATAAAAATTTCCAAGGAAGATGAGCAAGGATCCATACGTACACAAAAAATTTTATGCATTACTAATGATAAAGAAGGATGCAATTTTGGACTAAAACATAAAAATGTTAACACAATCCTTACACTAGCCCACAACAAATGTAAAGAACAAGTGTGTGCACAAAAAGAGATAATGACCACTAATCCAAAAGACACCCAGTGGTTAAAAGATGAGAGCAATAAATTACCTAAAACATGCATGAAAATGTATGACTTACTTCTTTACACCTACCCCAAGAAAATGACCCAAATTTAGAATTTTCAAAAGAACATCCTAAAACATAATATTACACCAACAAATAGTGCAAATGAAGACTCAAAACATGAATTTAAGAATAAACAAGAAAATATAGTTGGATGTTCTAAAATAGAAAGACCATTTAGTTATTATTATTAGTAATATCACATAGGATAATAAATGAACATCTAAATCATTATGAATAATAAATAAGAAACCTAGAATGTATGATGCTGGGAATCTAGGATTTATTTTTTGAACACTTGCCCATGAGTTTAGTCATGGGGGAGATGCCCTATCTTGACTTAGGAATTAATAACTGATTTTGAATTTTTTTGTTTTATAATTTTTTTGGTTCACAATTTTTTATTATACTTTTTACTTTTCTTACTACTTTTTCACGTTCCTGATATCTTTTCCATTTTCTTACACTTCTTCCATTTCTTAATCATTTTCTATTCTTTGATATCTTTTAAATTTTTTTCTACTTTTCAAATTTTTTATCATTTTTATGATTTTTTATCAATTTTCTTGCAGATATTTGTATGAAATTATCAATAATGTGCAAATAAATAAAGCAATATGTAGTCTTAATATATGGAAGGATTGATTCTAAATATGGTGAAACCACATCATCCATCCACTCATTTCCAATAATAAGAGGTTCTTACCATGGTCCTAATGATATTCTTTCCATAATAAAACTAAAATAAACTTGCGATCATTATGCTTAGATAGAGAAGTGAAGAACCAAGTCAAAATGAAAAGGATGTGACATTAAGGGGATTTGTGGATTCTCTACAACTACTATTATGAGTTTTATCCTATTGTTAAGACTATATTATTTTCTTTAGTTCTAATGAAAAATGGAAATATGAGTACAATAAGTGTTGCCTTACCATGTCTCTGGAAAGATATGTTGCCCATGCTTAAAGGCAGTCCTCTAATCAAGTCAACACAATAAAAATATCCTAAAAGCATAGAATAAAAATTTTTTGGGGGGTTTCACTACAACGACATGTTGCCCATGCCTAAAGGTAGGCAGCTTCTTAAAAATCTAAAAAATAAAAGTGTGCTATTAATAAAATCCTTCCTTGAACTATATTGCCAAGTGATAATGCTTCTTATAGTAGTGGTAGTCTTATGGGTGATAGTTTTAAGATAATACAATGCAATGTTACTAGTAAATGGTATGGACTTGATTTGGATCTTGGAAGAAAGAGCTAATAATCACTTTAACCATAGCTCACATACAAGAATTCATTATTCCTATGGTAAGACACCTCATGCCTAATTTCTGCAATCTGTTCTAATTTCATTTCATTTCATTGGTACATTTAATAATAATTCTATAGTTTTGTATAATATAGTGTTATTTTCCCATTCTGGCAATACCAACATGTGTGTTTTACAAGACAAGTATGTTCTACATTCAACTCCTTAAGTACCTATGGACAGTTATAGGCGTGGTTATACAAGGACATAAAGGGCTAAAGCCTACTTTGGGGAGGATCCACTTTTATAACTCTTGTACCTCATACCTTATCATCAATTCAACATCATCTTGTTTCTCTGACACTTTAATAATCAATCCAATACTTTCCTAAGTTTCATAATCTAACCATATTTTTCACAATTCTTATTCCTTCTCATATACATTCAATAAGCCTTCTTTGCTAAGATTCCTTCTTTATGATCCTCAAATGTCAAATTTTTATAATCCAAGCATCATCTATCGCTAAAATTCCTTTAGAAAACCTATATATTTTTCATACTATCCAATTGACTTAAGTTTTTTCATCACATATTATCTAAAATTCTAGAATTTTTCAATGATGATGTCCTATCTATAATGTCATATGACCTATGATGTCATAGCTACAATGGTGCATCTAGGATGTTGCAAATATAAAAATCTATATATGCACTAGGAGTTAGAAAAATTTTCATTTTCTCATTTCATAGCAAGAGGATTTCATGTTGTTTTTCTAAGCTCTAATGCCCAAACTTCCCAACACCATAGCTTACTCACCGTAACTTCGATTGGCATGATTCTTGAACCTTGTTGATCTCAAAGTGCTCAACTTAGTCATTGGGGGGGAGGGGGGTGTGTATTGCTCATAGATAAAGAAGATTGAGTGAAAATTTCCTAATGCTGAATGATAATATCAAGGGTAAGTATAAGAATAAATAATAATATTTTAATCAAATAATAAAATAAAAGCTAATAGACTTAACCAATTCTCCTAACCAACCATTCAAGGGTAAAATCAACAAGGAAATGATAATTGTGAAAGGCCATAACTATCAAAGATACAACAATTAAGAGTTTCTTTTTGAAATTTCTCTAACTCTATAATTATACTAATGGCCATAACTAATAAGGATAGAAATTAGATGAAAACAAGGATACAATAAAGGATTATGATCTATTTGGAACCTATTCAAAATCCTTTGATAACCTTGAGTTCTTAATGATTCGAAATGGCTCCTAAAAGATCCATTGTAAAAGGACCTTCACAGCTAAGAAGTAAGAGATCAAGGGGCTGAGGAAGAGGGCAATCAGGAGAAAAAATCCCACAAGAAAAACATGGATATTAGGAGGCTCAAACATTTAGTATTCATCAATAAATCCTTGCTATTGAACAATCCAAAAAAGTAGAGGTAGGGGCACCAGTAGCACTAGAACAAGGACAGTGCCTCATGCTATTCACAAAATGCCTCCAGGCCATTCAAGAGAAGTTCATAATGTCCATAGAATTAAATTTTGGATTTTTCATGGAGTTTTCTATTAAATCTATCAATACACAACTCCAAGCCTTTCCCTTATGGCCAATCTTATCAAGCAATGTTGAATGGTAGTCGGGAGAAGTCTATCAATTTTGGAAGAACAAGCAAGATGATGCAATAGTGAAAATCAAAGGAGTCTTAGTGTCATACTCTATTGAAGTAAGCATCAAGGCACTAAAAATTTCAAATGTTAGAGCCAATGTCATGTAAATATCTACAAGGTCTAACACAGATGCAAAGAAGTTGTGGCTGCAAAAAGCCTATGGAAAAGAAGACAAGGACTATAGTGAGCTCCCTGCTATGGAGAAAATTTACTTCAAGATTAGAACCTATCATATATTTTCAACAAAAACACTCAACAAGATCTCTATCTATGCAACTAGAGGAAATATAATCTTTATAAGAAAATTCAACATCAACATTGGCCATTTTCTCCTCCCAGAGATCCAAAGAAGGTTTGAGGAAAAGAAGGGAGCAAAACTTACACTACCATTCCCTTGCCTAATCAAGAAGCTATGCAAGAAAGTAGGGATCTTAGGCTATAGAAATGATGTTCCAAGAAAAGTCCAAAACACCTCTTACACAAATATGTCAAAGCTAGTGCCATCCAAGAAGGATCAACTAGAGAAGCTAGCAAGCACTGAGGGAGCATTAAGTTCTACATCTTCCAGTAATGTTCTAGCTATTGAATACTAGCAACAAGTAGGACCTAGTGGGTCAACACCTACTAGTGATAGGCTTGAACATCATGCTCCACCACCACAATAATACTATCAATCATCAATGAGCTACCTACAATGCATAAACTAACAACTAGGGAGCAAGGAAAGATTCTACTTTGTACAAAGTGAGAGAAAACTCCATTAGACTTGTGATTTTCATAGGATAAGGTTCAAATAATGGAAAAGTATCTTTTTAGGTAGGATAAGATGATGACTAGGCATAGTAGATATCAAGGAACATTGCATCATTCTACATGATGTTGGAAATCAAAAAAGGTGCCACAGTAGTGGTCATGCAACATTAGGATGTAGAAGGAGTAGTAGAGGTTAAAACTGACCATATTAAAAAATCTTTCAATGTTCCTATTGTGTGACCAACTGATATTTCTAGAGCCAAAGATGATCAAATGCTAGCCAAAACACCCATGACACTAGTAGAGTATGAGGATGTTCTTGATAGACTACTGTATATGGTCCAAGTGATGCAGAATCTCTTTGATATCCCCAGTGATATCATTGTTGTGTAGTCTGATCTTATAGCCACTAAATAAAAGATAGTTATGGTAGAAACAAGGGTAGAACATGAAAAGAATGAGGTGTAGAGGCTACAAGATGAATTAGTAGCTCTGAGAGTAGAAAAGAAAGACTCTACATAATTTGTATCCTCAAACTAGTAGGAATAATTTAGAATAGACCAAGTTAGGTAGTTGATTACAAGAAATATACAAGTTGAGATGGAGAAAGAAAAGGTTGTGTGAAATACATCAATGGCTGAAGCCTAAATATACATACACATTAAAACCATCACTACCTTGGAACAAGAAAACAATAAGCTTGCAACTAATAACACAAGGTTGAAAGATAAGCAAAAGAACATTCTAAAAGAAAGTATTCATTAGCTACAAGAATAGTTCATTCATGTCAATTAGGATATGAATAAATTGGCCTAAGAAAATCCTATCTTGTCAATGGAAGAAATCTATGCAATTCATTAAAAGTTAGTAATTAAAATAAGTGCATGGTAAAACAAGGCTAAGAAGCATGAGAAGCTCAAAGAACACTCCAAAGACCACATGGGCATGTATAAGCAAATTAATAAGAAAGAGATACATATGACAAAGGACAAGATCAACTCCATCATAGCTCAAACTCCTAATTGGAAACTAATTTTGCATAGCCTTACCCATGTCCACCAAGCCAAAGTGAAAAGCAAAGACCTACAAATAAAAGATTTAATAGTGTACATGGCATTAGGAAACCTTCAATATGCAAACTTAGTCATGTTAACAAATCTCAGTTCCATAAGCTTGATGATAAGGGAAAGAAGCTTATGGAGAAGCCTCCACCACCAAGAACCTAAAGGCCACATTGAGCTATTTTGTTTTATTTTCTTATTTTTCCTTATTATTGTCAACCATTTAGCTTTTGTAATAACACCACTTGAACCACAATGTGACATTTAAAGTCATGTATATACTTAGCATGTAAAGTTTGAGTCTACCTCCCAATTTTGTAAGGGACTCTATCATCATTTTGTTTTAACACGAGGATGAGTTTCTAGTTAGTCGTGGGGATATGATAAATCCAATTTTTTATTGCAAGCACAATATTGTATCTATGATATCACATCTATGATATCATATCTTATCCTACATCATCGTTGATGTGATGTCTCAAGAGCTATGCAACCCTATAAATATTGATACTTGGTCACACTAGCAATAACAATTTCCTTCACCCCTTAACTAGACTTTTGAAGTTTGTTTCTATAGTTAGCAATAGAGTGAATACTTGTGTTGTGGTATTAACCAGTTGCACAATGCCTTTATTTTAGTGGATTGTACTTGTGCATGATTCATGTTTGGTAATAAATATCAAGATTGCTTTTCATCATTGTAGCATTACCTAAACTCTTTTATTTTACTTCGCTTAATTCTTTACATTTTTAAAGAACTTTTCTTTACATGTTCATTAGTAAGGTGGAATGAGTACAACTAGTTTTGATAAGTAACTATAATCGTTTAGTAACCCAGTAGTAGTTTTACTTGATTCACTCAATAGTAAACTCACTTGGTAATCCTAGTAACTATTACATGAGCCCAAGATGTGTACAATAAACTAGGACAATATGTTCATCATCCTAGGCAATAATAGATTTATATTTCTGTATCACTTATAATTAGATTTTCATTCTCAATTTTCATTATGTCTACAATTAGGATTACCAAGAACCTAACAACATCAACATATAATATACCCCATTGAGAGTTAAACCATATACTTGAACTTCACTAAATCAAAGTGGGAAGACAATGATCATGATCTTACTATCAACTTCTAGCATACTTACATTGACCATCTACACATTACACTTTGCTTGCATGTGAACACTTATGACTTGTATGGTAGAGTGTTGGGGTACTTCACCGCTCATCAATTACTATGTAAAGATGCCCAAACAATTTATACATAAGCTATATGAAAAAGGAAAAAAAGCATCTTCCTTGATTATAACATTAAAATAAGTGGATAAGTGGATATAAATTCTATGATCCCCATAGGTTACAAATATTACAAGAGATGTAATCTTTCTAGTAGAAAAATTTGTATTATATATTTTCAACAAAATCATCAAACTTCAAAATAATAAATCACCAAAGAAAATAACATTGAAAAATAGCATCCTTCTACATAAATATTGAACCCTAATTTTGAGAGAAGATTCATAAGGTCAAATTTCATTACAAACTTAGCATATTCAACTCTCACTCAAGAATGTTCAAATATGACAAAATCTCTAAAATTCAAAGTGTTGAAACATGAAATGGACAAAAAATATGAAACAATAATGAAGAATACATAGGCGATTATTGACAAACCAAAAGATAAAGAAAACTCATTGATTGCCATAGATCTACAAAATCAAATTTAATAAAAAGGATGAAGCCATTAATCATAAAGGCAAACATTTTTCTAGAGGATTCAAGCAAAGGAAACATATTAACTATATAGAAATTTTTGCTCAAATACCAAGATTTGAAATAATTAAGCTCATCCTCTCCATTGGTGCTCATCATAGTCTCAAAATCCATCAAATAGATGTAAACTCAACATTTCTAAACGGATACATCAATGAAGAAGTTTACATATAATAGCTTAAAGGATATATTGTAAAAGGCATAGGAAACAAATTTTGGAAATTAAAAAAAGCTCTATATTGTCTAAAGTAAGCTCCTAGAGCATGATTCCATAGAATCAATGATTTTCTCTCAAAGAAAAACTACTTCTCTTGCATGTTTAAACTAAATATATATTACAAACATGACAAATGTAACTTCATAATCATATATTTATATGTGGATGACATTGTATTTGTTGCCACAAGTGAAAAGCCCTTGCAAGAATTGAAAATTGACATGAAAAATATATTTGAAATAAAATATCTAAGAGAATTAAGTACTTCTTAGGCATTCAAGTTTAAGAAAATAAGAAAATAAAAATTCATTAAACTAGAGTTACAAATTCATCCTAGAAAAGTATAATGTCATCAAGAAAAATTCAACAAACTCTTCCTTGCCTCATAATAGCAAGATAGAAAATAAAGATCAAACACCACTTATTAATATAACCATGTATAGAGGCATGATAGGATCCTTGAGTTTCCTTCACCATACAAGACTGGATTTAGAGTTTGCTGACTCTCTCCTCTTACAGTACATGCAAAATCAAGAGAATCTCATTTTAAGACTATTATTCATGTATTAAAATCCATAAAATTAATAGAAAAACATGGACTTATCTATACCAAGGGAGATGGAAAATTTCAGGCATACTCTAATGCTAATTTGGTAGGAGATAATAATAATTACAAAATCAACATCAAGGAAAATTACCTTTTATAGAAATAAAAAAAACACTTTAGTTAGTCTATCAACATGTGAGAAAAAATTCATTGCAATGGCTACATGTGTTTAGCATATTCCTTAGCTAAATAAACTCATGACATAGCTTGGATTCCAAGTGGACCTCCCTATCACACTTTTATATGATAATACATTTTTCATACAACTCTCTAATAAAACAAGTCTTCATAAAAAAATAAAACATATTAACATAAAGTATTATTTTATAGAGCAATAAGTGAAGGAGGAAAACATCAAACTAATTCATGCTAAAACAAAAAATTAAGCAACCGATCTTCTAATGAAATCTCTTTTATCATATAGGATTGAGTTCCTCAACAATTATATAGGACTTAGGAAGATTGAAGCTAAGCGTGAAGATACTTGCATTCAACCCTTAAAAAAGAACTAATATTAGTATTCTATAATAAAATGGAAATTTAATGAAAATAAACCTTAGCAACAAAAGTCATTTATCATCTTTAAAGAAGAAAATGTTTTTAGAAATTTACAATTTATGAATTGATGGATGGATGTACTATTTTTTACCCTAATTCAAAAAATTGTTTCACTTGTTTCTTTGTTTTTTTTAGTATGGTCCAATTGTGTTTGTATAAATTCCTAGGCCATATGATGTTGTCATGCTTTGGAAAGCCTAGAAAAAAATTTATTGTACTAATTTTATTCTCCCATTCTCATTTTACCTGTATATAATCTTTCTCAATTTTCTTTATCTCAAAAACTCCATCACATTCTCATCCATATCAAATTTATAATTATCTATATATCACATTTATCAATATGGCATGCACAAGTAGAATCTAAAAATTCATTCTTAGGTTATAACCTTGTTGCAAGAAATCTCCATATCAATAATCAAATTTTATTATAGTAGATTATCAATATCTTTGAGGAAAATTAAAACATATAAATCTCATCTAATTTCAAGCTTAGAATCTCAAGAAATAAAAGATTTTTAGATTAACCACAACTCATGATCAAGTCATGGCATTGAAGGTTTTTAGACTATAAGTTCATCATAACTTGTGGTATTACAAAAAAAAATATTTTTTCCTAGACCACGACTCATGGTAACAACCATAATAGATGGTTAACTTGTGATGACATGAAATTGATAATTACAACTTGTGGTAATTGTGTGATAAGCTGTAGAAATAAGGCAAATCCACCACAACTCATCATGTGATTATAGAAATAGACCAAGGGCTTTTGATACACTCATGGTTAAATACAAAAACTCTTAGTTCATCCATGATATCTTTAATTTATATTTTTAAGCACCACAACCAATGGGAGACTCATGTTGTAATATGACAACTCATGGTCAACTCATGATATAGAGACCACAACTCATGGTCATCTCATGGTATAGAGAACACAACTCATAGTCAACTCATGATATAGAGACCACAACTCGTATTGTAATACCATGTCTCATGATGAAACAAATTTTTTATTTTTTTCACAAACTTGTATTAATTAATATAGTTTTAGATCAATCTATTCTTCTTCATTAGCACTAACATCTTGCAAAGAGCCTCTTATGATATCCTATTCCTTGATGTCATTGAGCATCAAATATTCATAACATTTAACATTATGCATAATGAATATGCTAAAGAAAATCTAGAAGAATGTGAAAAGAAAACTTTATTAATGTAGGAATAGTATATCTAGGTCATGCTCTAAGGGTTTCCTGGCATTATATTCCTTCGGCATCTATTTCTTAGAGACAATCTAGCACTACCATCATGGTTAGACCTGTACTTAGCTAGAAGAAATGGCTAGTCACCTTTTTATCCCACTTCACCTAGCATTCATTACTTTCCTTTATTGGCTTCATAGCTCCATATTGAAACAACCTCGAATTCCTAAGTATAAATATATTAGGTCAAATCCAAAAGCTTACCTCAAAAGACATTATCATTATTACAATATTCTCTTTCAAGCCTTATTAATATAATTACATTATTTGTTAGAAAGTAATACCATATTTGTTATGTAATAACTCCATTTGGGAAAAGGAGCATGACACCTCTAGCCTATGAAACTCTTTTGAGTACTAGTTATAATCACTAAAGAGTCAATGTTAGTTTTTGATAGTTTTTCCCTAGTGTTCAAATCCTTTTTAGATTCTTAGCTAAATTAAAATTTAAAACATTTGAAATTTTAAGGCTCAAGTTGATTGTAAAATTATGTTCCTAAGGTTCTAAACCTAACTAAAATCATCAAATTCTTAGTTAACTTGATTAATTCTCTTATCATTAGTTAATTTAATTATTCAAAAATAGGTGTTACAAAAAATTTTAATAAGTGCATTTTAGCATCTCCATGACTAAAACAAAACTATGGGAATTCAAGGATTTTTGAATGAATGAAATCAAAGGTCAAAAGCATAATATATTGCTCTTGGAAGACTCTAGGCTCTAACAATGACAAAAAATTCTCACTCATTTGAAGCTAAATGATGAAAATTAGAGAAGGATGTGTGGCTATATATAGATTTTATACTCTACGACATCATAGCTACATCATTGTATCCCTTCTCATATAGCCTCTAGAATTAATATGTTTCCTTTCAATTTTTTTTGGATTTTAAATCACTTTTGGAAGTTTTTAAAATTTTTAGAACCTTTTTGGATCTTCTAGGCTAAAAGATGGATCCCACCAATATTTCAAAAATTAAAAAATCATGAAAATTAGTCTCTTATAGTTTGAAAATAGATAAAAATTAGAAAGGAAAAAAGTGAAAAATTAATGGATATAAATGAAAATCAATAAAAATAATTTAATAAATTGTGAGAGAAAAGAGATAAAATATGCTTAGCAATAGTAAAGATAACAATATCAGATAAGTCCATGATGTCATCATCTCCTCTAAGGAGAATTCATCATGATTGCACCAATTTGGCTATGGCCAATTAATGTATGACTGACCTCTTTTCCTTAAAGTATTAAGCTCTTTGTAATATTTTCACAATTGATCAATCTCATATGATCACCATTTGACCACAATATAGGTGTTTTCTTACCTTTTTTACTTGTGTCTTAGTCATAACATTGTTTACTTGTGTCTTAGTCATGTTTACTAATCACAATTGTTTACTTGTGTCTACTATCATAACATTGAGATCATATGAGATTGATCACAAGTAAACAAGGTAAGAAAACACCTATATGCATCACCATAAACATGACTAGTACTACTATCATAACATATGATCTCTCCCCTACAATAAATCATGAGTGTTATCATTTTTTTCTTTCTCCTATCTTACTCCAATCTCAATCCATATGAGGATCTCCATTGTTGAGCATTGAAGCTCTAAAAGAAGTATGCAATGAAGTCACAAGAAATTTCAAATCTACAACCCTTCATTATTGATCTATGAAGCTTTCAAGATTCCTTTATTATCAAGATCCCTCCATTTCATTCAAATTCAAAAAATCTCTTACAATTTCTCTTACAATGATCTCTCAATATTACAATACTTCATCTCATAATATCCTCAATCTCACAGCTCTTACAATTATTACAAAATCCTCAAAGATGATTAAGAATAAATAATACAAAGATCTCAAAGGAAGAAGGAGAAGATTACTCTCATTTAATTTCATTTCAAGTCATATTTTGATGTTTTGATCATCATTTGATTCATTTTTATATCACATTGATAGATCATTATTAATTTTAGTTATTTCTTAATCATTTGAAAAATAAGAAAGCATTTAGAACCAAATCTTTCATATAATAATGCATTTTCAATAATTGCAATTGTTTCTCATTGATGAAGATCAAGTTTCTTCTCATTTTCATTCTTTTTTTCTTCAATATGTAATGTAGCACTCAAATTCTATCAAATCTATGTTGTACACTAAAAGTTATGTAGATTCACACCAAGTTTAAAGCAAAATAGATTAAATATCATCTAGATCTGGAAAATCAAAGTTCAAATTCTTTGCCTTTGGATCTTCATTAATTTTTAATTACTAGAAATATGTTCGAAAAATTTCTAAGGCTTATTAATTTTATCAATAATATTGTGACTTTTGGAAACAAAAGAATAACTACATTGATTTCCATCACTCCAGTAATGCCTAATAAAGAAATAAATATTAATATCATATTAATCTTAATAGATTCAAGAAATATCTAGCAAAATGTCAAATTCATGAACATTCAAAGAATTTTCATCTTGATGGGACATGATATCGCATACGTGATATCGCGTCCTCACTGCGATATCGCGTACATGATATCATAGTCCGCCGCCATTTCTATAACTAAGAAGCGACTCTCCCTTGTTTCTCACTCTAGATCTAGACCCTTAGTGAAACTCTGGTAGTTTTACCTCTCCAGAGATAGAATAATTCCATGTGCCCGTAGTAGGAGCTCCAAAGTGAACGGATCTTTATTCGAGCAATTTTGTACCTAAATGCACAATTATGTACGAAAATAAAGACAAACTATTGGATAAACCTTGTAGTGCATGGAATAGGCTAAATAGGACTTAATTTAATGTTATTTACTACTTTCCTAATTAAATCTCTCTCAACCCTTCTCTCATAGTTAAGTGCATTCAGTACGACCACTTCGAGCATGTGTGTTACGCTTGGTAATCCCAGCAACGAATAGTGTTTGGTAATCCCAAAAGGTTTCATTGGTTCAGGGTGTGAACGGTAAGTGGGAATGGATACTAATGCTAGGCATTAGAACTTAGTTAGTTAAAGTTAGTTAATTAGTCTCTTCACCTTTTCCTTCATTAGCATAAGCGATAAAATAGAAAAGATATAAAAATCACATACCTCAAACTTACTTAACCATACAACCATGACAAATACAAGTAAGTCTAGGAAGACAATAAATGATTAACTTTAAGTTTTCCATAAGGCGTGTAGGTACTTAGTATGTGGAGTTCGACCTGATCGTGCGTGTAACGCTCGTATTTGTATGGTTGAGTGTAGGGGTACCTTGCCACTCATCAGATCTCAATTGCATGAATTGACAATCAAAAATATCTCCTAAAATAAAAGAATTCAAGACATCCTTCTTTGTATCAATCCAATTGATGTCTAATGATATGCTAGAACCTTTACCAAAATTTCACTCTTCCACTTGCATTCCATAATAATATAATCATCAATGATATCTTAAAATTGAGAATGAAATGAAATAGAGAAAATAACTAATGAGACAATGATATGGAGGCAAACTTATCTTCTATTACTTTCTTGAAGCTTACATTAATGGAGTATTACTTGGAATGCCTCAAGTTTTAGAAGAACCCATACATGGAATAAATAGAAAGAATAGGAGATTCTTAAGAGCACTTTTAACTCTAATCATGATTGAAAATGATCTTATTTAATCACACTTAACTCACATGGAAGGAAGACGTGATCCCAACTCACTAGGATATGCTATTGTTGTCACATCTTGACCATAGTTATGGAATAGTGATGATTCTTGGAAGGATTTTAAAATAATAATGTTATGATACTTTGGTTTCATAAAATACATATTTTAAGCTAACCCAATATTAACTACAAGAAAAGTTATTAAGGGTAATTTTCCAAAACAATGTTAGAGGAGATTAAGAGATATATGTGAGGGATGTATTCAATCCAGAAGGAAATGTAAAAATTTAAAAATAAAACTTCAAATTCTTAACAATGACATCTATCAAAATACTCAAGTTGCTGGAAACAATAGCCATGTCAATGTGCCTAATACTAGTTTGAATTATCTACATCAAATGGACTCCAATGTCACAGGATTTTAGGATCAAACCCTTATTTTTACTAGAAGGAAATGTGGCAAACATGGCTAGATCCATGGCTAGAAATGTAGAAGTTAACTATAAGAATCATAGACAAGCCAGAGGATTAGTATACCCTTGCCAATTCCACCTGCAATGGTGGTTGCATCTGAACCAATGAGGTCATGAAATGAGCACCACAATGACTGTGAGGTTGGCACATGAGTATTTCTAGCATTTCTGGAACTACCAAGGTGCAACATGATAATATTTAGAAACCCTTACCTCTACATATCAAGCACATGGATGACCTATGATGCATGAAAGAAGTAGAGATAGCAATGACAACCATAATAACCCTAAGCAGTGCTAGCACAGATGGCCATGGTAGCCAAAAATGCAGTCAAGAAAGCCAGTCATGTAAAGATCTAGAAATGACCACAAGGAAAGAAGGTATGCAAGACACAGAGGTTACCACATAGTGTTCATGAAAACCTATTTTTCCAAGATAGTATTTGTAATTCCATTGTTTGGCACAACAAGCATAGGGTAGTATATGTGGCTTTGAATTTTGGTGAACTCGTGGGATGCAATGCATGATTGCAAGGTCAATGTCATGCTCCCAACTTTTCTCAACCACACTATGCTTTCAAATAGTTTTATTATTTGACATATTTTTAACCACATAAAATATCATATAAAATTTAAATATCCCTATTATGAGAAGAAGCTAATTTGAACATAACATCATTGATACTAAGGGGTATAATAATTTCATTCTGTATGATATTTTATCTAAAGGTTATAAAGAAGAGGTTTAATGGACATTTCGTAAACATACCTGTATCTTCTACAGCATTGACACTCTACATGGGAAGTTATAACCTCCTATGGAAGTTATAATATTTTTTCCTTGACATTTGTGGAGTTGTGATTACCAAGAGAACACTTGCAAACTATGGCATATATTTTTCTAAATTTTTGTAACCTCACATGGGAATCTCCATGATATTTATTACCAAGAAAACACTTGGCATCCATAACTTAAATTTCTCATAACCCCCTTTAGAAGTTATAGGATTGTTATGAATTAATGCCCTAGATATTTGTAAAATCCTTAACCTTTCATGATTATTGTAACTACCACAAAGCCACTATAAAAAGGCTTCAATGGTAGAATTCAAAGGGGGAAGGGAAAAATAAGGAATTTGGAAAGACAATTGAAGATTATTTGTAAGATGGCTTGCTAAACACATCAATTCAGCTACTTTGTTTTAATCCTATGAGTTCATTTCTTCCCATTTTCTATTTATGCAAACCACAACATGTTTCTACTATTTGATCCATGTCTTGCCCACTGCTCTACTTACATTGGTCTTCTTGGTTATGGTTTCTTCTGAAGGTGCTTTCTTTAGTTTCATCACAAACTCTGGTTGTTTCTTCTCCAGCATCGTTGTAGCTCATCTCTTTGTTGTTGTTGAAGACTTTTGTTCATTGTTGTTTCCAGCTGAACACTTGCATGCATGACATTCTTTGGTGTTAGACCCCTCATGTCCACCACTTAAACATGAGGGTTCCCCTAAACCCTATACACCCTTCAGCTCTACCAAAAGATCCGATTTTTTGAATGTTTCATGTTTGCTCTTGAAATACTGTTTTGTAATATTTTTGTCAGTACAATGTCCCACCCCCATCTCGCCTGTGACAAGTAGGGGCCACTCTAATTATTACAGTGGCAATTTTTCTAATTATTAGAGTGGAAATTTTTTTTATTTAAGAAGTTGGGACTCTATTTATATATGTACTGACATGCTCATTCCCTTGCCTTTACAGCTTTGGCTTCCTAGCCGCATGGCCTAAACATAGTGATGAGGGGTGTAAGTCCCCAAAAATATTTTGTTTAACAATATACATTGTGCAATGCTATGAGCTTTCTATTACTTTATATTTTATAGTTTTTCTGTTTAACAGATTTTCTATTTAACAATTTTTACAGTATTTCTCTCAGCCTTCCCATTCTTTTCCTTGACACACGAGATCCCATAAAAAATTTTAAGTTCCTAAAAATTCCTCTCTATCTTGTTGCCTTGGAATTACTGAGCCTTGCTTGACAGCATCTTTCATTTTTCTTTGGATTCTAACAATTTTCAAATCTATTTTCTATTTTGGTTAGGTATTAATCTTTTTGCAGGTTCTCCATGGGTTTTGATCATGTTGCAGGTTTATGCGGACCATGACGTGTTTTTACTATTTGATCCTTATCTTGACCACCGCTCTACTTACGTTGGTCTTCTTAGTTGTGATTTTTTCTGAAGGTGCTTTCTTCAATTTTATCACAACCTCTAGCTGTTTCTTCTTCAACGTCGTTGCAACTCATCTCTTTGTTGTTGTTGAAGACTTTTGTTCATTACTGTTTCCAGCTGAACGCTTACATGCATGACATTCTTTGGTGTCAAGCCCCTCATGTCCACCATTTAAACATGAGGGTTCCCCTAAACCCTATACACCCTTCGGCTCTGCCAAAAGATCTAACTTGTTAAATGTTTCATGTTCACTCTTGAAATACTATTCTATAATAGTTTTCTCAGTACAACGTCCCACCCCCATCTTGCCTATGATGAGTGGGACCCGCTCTAATTATTAGAGTGGTAGTTTTTCTTATTTTAGAAGTTGGGACCCTATTTATACATGTACTGCCATGCTCATTCCCTTACCTTTGTAGCTTTGGCTGCCAAGTCGCATTGTCTAAACACACTAATGAGGGGTGCAAGTTCCCGAAAAAGTTTTGTGTAATAACATACACTGTGCAATGCTATGATCTTTCTATTACTTTTTGTTTTACAGTTTTTTTATTTAACAGTTTCTACAATATTTCTCTTAGCCTTTCCATTTTTTTCCTTGACGCACAAGATCCCATAAAAAATTTTAAGTTCCAAAAAATTTTAAGTTCCTAAAAATTTTAAGTTCCTATTTATAATAAATGAATGGATTTTGTGATTGTAGTTCATACCAGACTTACTATAAATGGTAACTATGTTGAAAGTAGATAACTATTGCAACTTGCACATTGACACTAATTTGTAAAAAATCATGACAATGGTGTATAGGCCCAAAAATAGCCACACCAACCCTATAAATACCCAATATCAACACCATTTTTAGGTTCCAACTTCTAGGCTATTCCAACACTTTTGCATTCCTAGCACTTTGGCTTTTTTGCAACACTTGGTAGCAATTTTGAACTTTACACCTATAACAGCATTTTTGGCATTTTCATAACCCACAAAACCCATTGCAACCTTACTTCCATTCTTTGGCAACAAAAACTAGCACTACACTAGGCATAGAGACTCCCACATACTTACCGTTGCTCCAAAACATGAAAATCCATTTTCATAACCATGTTGCAAATCCTGGTAAAAACTAATGAAAAGTTATTAGAAACTGGAGTTGGGAAGAAACTAGGTCATGGAGTGGTAGTAGAACACAACCTACCTTCTTCAATGAACTTCAAGCCTCTGCTAGCAACTTCTAGTGCCTTTCGCATGAAATCTTTACTTCATGAACCTTATTCTTTATTCTTTATAAATTTATTATTCATGTTATGCAAGTTTTAGTTCACATTTTCATTTTTGCACTTGTTTTCACCTTTGGATCTGTAACTACAACTACATTTCTATTTATGTTTACATTTTTGTTTCCAATTTTGTCTATGTCGACATCTATGTTTCTGTTTGCCATTTTCATTTATGTTCTATAAGTTCCTGAGTGATTGGCAATACCATCTAGGGCACCCTGAATCCCATTTTCTAGAGGCCCTTGGGATTCAAGGTTAAAATTGTTTTGGCATTTAGATCTTTCAATTTTCCCATTCCAACAACCAAGATTTCTAGCACTAATAGAGATACATGTGTCTTAATCTATATATAAAGTTACAAATGATAACAAGGATGATGCCTTGACTAATGCCTACTTACTAGGCCACTACTTGCATGTTACACCTTAGCTTGCCAATTATTACACATGCTAGATATGCTATCATCATAGTTTCATTACATCATAAAAGTTTTCATTGTATCATGAAATGTTGTTTGGACTTGTCATGTCAATGGTCTTTTATTTCATTAGGGCTTACATTTACTTGTAAGCATCACTTCTCCCATAAAAGCTATCTTGCTTATGGATCTACGACTGATGAAATGTGCACAATCCATATCCATATTAGTAAATTAAGATGATGTTCACTTGCATGTGGATAGCTATGTATATGACCTCTTAATTTGTTAGGTTGAATGATTAGTTTGTTAAGCTTAAAACATGCATGTCTATTTTTGGAACTTTTTGTTATGTTAATATAAGTGCTTTTGAGTTCTTTGTATAACAAATATGCTAGGAATGACTAGAAATTGATGAGAAATGCTTTGTTCAAATTAGGTATATTGTTCTTGAAAAATAGTTAAATTTCATATATATTACTTGTTAAAGTCACTATGAATAAAAAATTAGAATATTAGGGACAAGAGGAGGTATTTCAAATATATTATTTATCAAAGCTGCTATGAATTTAAAAAATTGGAATATTAGGAGAAGGGAGAAGGGTTGTTAAAATTCAACATATTTTTTAAATAATATTTATCCCTATGGTATATGATCAATGTAGAACTCAACAACTTAATATTATTAGCATGGATGCGATGGAAGACTTTGAAGTACATTAAAGGTTGTAAGTGGCAATGGATCAGATTAAAAATTCTTGAAAAAATTAGGTCAAAATCTATTATTGGACATTGCTTGAGTGATGACTTATGGTTGTTGGAAAATTCTTTTATATTATCAAACATCGCTAGTGATGAATCATGGTTTGCTAGGCCTCGATATCGGATACTCGATATTAGGAACGTGATATTGCAACCTAGATAACGATATCGAATATATGATATCGTGATTCTTGTGTCGACCTATAAATATAGCACTTAGGCACACAAGAAAAGGGGAATTGGTAATTCATTAGTTAGTCATTAGAGTCAAGAGTCTTTTTTTTTTAATTTTCAGTTCTTTCCCAAGTGCATGCTTGCAGTGTGATGCTTGTAATTGTACAGAACCTTTGTTTGAGTGTGACATGCTTGGACACACACATGATCAATAATAAAGATCAAGATTACTCCATCATTGCAACATTCACTTAGTTTTTAATTGTTTAATTGTTAATTATTTATTTTTTTTCTTAGTTAATATCTCTTTTATTATCATTTATTATTTCTATTGTTGACACTGAATGAGTATGTCTTAATCACGAACATTTAAGTGTAACTACGTGGTAACCTAGTAGTATATCTAGTAGTGCTTTGAGTAATGTGCACTTGGTAATCCCAGAAGTAGTACACAAAGTCGAAGATGTGTATGGATGATTAAGGATGGATGCTCATCACACTTAGGCTAGCTTACATTTTATTTTCCATTGTCTATTAGTTCACTCAAGTTATTTCTTATTGACTTTAGAAGTAGCATAGTAACTAGGAATCACATCATACACCTCACTCTAGACTAAACCATATGTGACAAAGAAAATATAGTCCAATTGGGAAGATAGTGAGCTATGATCAACATGTAACTATCTAGGTGCCACAACTAGTTTGTTTGCAGAGTTTGATCGGATCACGCATACATGCTCGTATTCGTATGGTTGAGCATAGGGGTACCTCACCGCTCATCATTTGCGCTATTGCCAAGGATGGTGCTAGTTATCTAGATCTGTTATATCATACAAGATCATTGTAATGAAGTATTAATGATATATCTTTCAGAAATTGAATTAATTGCAAATAAGTCACACATAATTCACAACAATGTCTTTCTCACAAGACAATGCTAATGCAACAACTAGCAAGGCAATCCATTAGAGAACTAATGCACTTTATGATAATGAAGAAGTTTGGAGTACTCAATCTTATGTAGGATTTTCATATGTTCATGGAAACCCTAACAATACTCAAGGACTCTTGTCATCCAACTCAAATACCTTTAGTGAGGATGCGACATCCCATGGAATGAGGGGGCCTATAAGGCCTAGGACCTTCTCAATGGTTAGAAAGAGTACATCAGGGGATGATTGGAAGACTTACAAAAGTCATGACAAGTCTTCAAGTTCCCTCTCTTCCTCTACTCCTTCAACATCAAGTTGTGACATAGATGACTATTTCTCAAGTAGTCGATGTAGAAATGAAAATCAAACCCACAAGCAAAGTTAGGAATGCCAGCATGAACATAGATAACATCATCTCAAATCATGAGCTTACAACCTATTTAGTGATGATGAACCCCTGCTAGCCACTAAAGGCCTAATGCATATACAAGAGGCTATTCAAATATCCCAAAGGCATCGTAGGAAAAGCTATCTACCTAGGCTTGATTTAAACAACTTTCTCAAGTTTTCAAGAGGCTATGATTTAGATCCAAAACATCATTTACAAGCCTTCTATGATGCCTATGCATGGAACAACATTGATAATGGGTGGCAAAGACTTAAGCTCTTTCCTATGACACTCATTGTCCATGCAAAAGTATGGTATAGGTCTTTAAAACCAAAATAAATTTGCCATTGGTTGACAATGGTAGAAGTCTTCAATAAAAGATATCAAACCTATGTAAGAGTGTCAGCCTTGAGGAGACAAATTCAGAAGTGGAAACAAGGGCAACATGAACCCTTGGACATGGCCTTATAAAGACATTACTCACTATTAAACAACTACCTAGGCCATGGGTTCTTTGAGGAAAGGCTAATGTATCACATCATGGATGGACTTCATAATGAAACCAAGGAGACCCTAGGGATGTATGCCCTAGGGAAACTATATGAACTATGAACCCACCAATTCCAAGAGCTTATTAAGTAGATAGCAAAATAAGAAGGAGAAATAGCCAAGTGGGAGAATGTTGAAAGATCTCAACAAGACCAAAATATTAAAATAACAAAGGTCCATAATCATGAAGAGGAGAAATAAACTCACCTCAAGGAGGTGGAATCATCTCCATCTTTGCCAATACTATAATCACTAGATGAAATTGAGGCAAAGATCAATAAAATGATGGAATGGGTACCTGAAAAATTTGGAGAATATGCAAACATTATTAGAGGTAGAACCATGCAAGATCACTCTAATAATAAGAACAGAGGATGCCAAACTTAGAAATAGGACAAAACACCATTTGAAAAGCGAAAACAAGGGTTGAAGAAAATAAGGATAGGAGCTCAACTACAAATCATAATTATCAATGTAATTTTTGTCTATATGATCTCCCCGAAAGCCAATGCCCAATATTGTCACATTTACATGATCATTGGAAAGAAATGCTACATCCAAATTTTGTACAAAAGTACTATGTCCAACCGCAGTGGCAAAACCCCCAATGCTGGGGGAGGCCACCACCAAAAAATGACACCCTTCATATACCCTAACACCAAATGCTTATTATGTTCAACAACCTATTTCTCCAACTAGATCAACATCCTCTACTTCACCTCATCGTTATAATTCTCCCGAGTACTATCAACCCATATCCTCTCCCACAGGATCATCACCTTATGTTCCTTATAGTTCTCCTTGCCCTCAATATTCTCATCCTTCACCTCCTTCTAAATCACCACTAGTTGTACCAGAAGGTTTTGCACCAAAGCAACAACCCACAAACATTACTTGTGCTGCTACTGTCAATAGTAGTGGAAGTTCTCAATAATGTCGAAAGCATCCTTTCTTTAGGCATGACCATAGAAAGAGATAGCACAATTCTAAAACCGCTGCACCCTCCAACTTAGCACAAGCCTAGCACTATGATGAACCTTCCTCTTTGAACTTAATGCCTCCTATTACCTCATCCAGGCCATCAATTAACACTCCAACAACCATGCGACCTAATAAATATAACCATGTGGGGAGACATATCAATCCTTACATACCATCTTATGGTCATGGGTGTCATATTGGGTTAGCCTCTTATCACATGACCACATCTTATAATCTACCCGACTATGCCTACTTTAATTAAGTGTGTGAACCCCAATTTGGGTACATTCCTGCCACTACATCAAAAGACACCCAGTGGTTTGGATATGCCCAAATCCCAATATTTCCAACATGCATGGACCCAAATTTTCCATTTATTAATTTTAGCCATGCTTAAAGGTTTAGTTATGGGGGATACCCCCCATTCTAATAAGCAGAATTAGCAAATGTTTTTCCTTTTCTTTGGTTTTACAATTTTTTGTTTTTCAATTTTTATTCTTTAATTTTTCATCTTTCAATTTGTCATTTTATCTTTTTTAGGGTAGTCTCATCAATGAATAAAGTACTCATGTGACTTGTCAGTTGAGGTGTTTTTCTATGCTATTAAGTCACATGTGACTAATTATTTGGACAATGAGCTCACAACATCCACCTACCCATTCTATCAATAAAAGGTTCTACTCTTGGTATGGTGATATTCTTGTCATCATTAAAATTTAAAAGTAACTTTATACTCATTCTGCCTAGAGGAAAAAATGATGGACTAAGAGGGAGGGAGTGGCCAAAGTGTGACATCAAGGGGACTTGTGGATTCTCTTTGGTGACATCTGTATGTGCTATCATGCAGCTTGGTTGTACTAAAATCCTTGTAGATCTAATGAAAAATTGGAGTAAGAGTAATAAAGACACTCAATAAAGAAACTCAATGTTTTTCTAGAGGATCCCACTGGAAAGACATGCACCCATGCTTGAAGGTTGGTGGCTTCTCCAGATCACCATTGGAACTGACAAAGTGCCAAAGCAGCCAAGCAAATAAAAAAAAGAAAAGAAAGAAGAAAAACAACAAAGAAAAGATCAAGAATAATGTGCCATAGAGAAATTCCAAATAACTCCTCCCTTGTACAAAATTCCAAGTGATTGTATGTCATGCTATTATGATGCTCTTATGGTTGTCTATCATTGGATAAAACGATGCAATGTGACTAGTCAAAGGTATGGACTTGATCTTAATTTTGGAGTGAAAGGCTAATGATACATTAATCATGTTCCACAATTAGGATTCATTATGCCTAGGGTAGGTTACCTCATGTCCTGATCTCTACACTCTCTTCTATGATTCATTTCACCCCACTGTCTAGGTATTTCTAACTTGTGTCTTGTGTGGCATAGAATTCATACCTCATCACAGTGGTATCTAACATGTGTGTGTTTTGTTGCACCAATGTAAATTGCATTTAATCCTTCTAGTTCCTACAAACATTTTAAGGTGTGGTTATGCAAGGACATGATAGGTTGGAACCTGCTTTGGGGAGGATCCACTTGCATCACTTTTGTAATCTATACTTATTGCATACCACCACATCATCATATATCCTCCAAGTATTGCATTGCTAAATTTATCCTTTCCTTTATCATCATTTCAACCCAAATGTTCTTGTGCACCACTACATGTCCTTTTTCCGCACCCTCTTCAAGAACTTCATTGTATAATTCCACTTCATTACACTTTTGATGCCTTGATGTCTACTCAACATTATCCTAGATCAGTCAAATTTACCTTAAATTCTTCCTTTTTGGCCATGGAAATTCAAAAATTTATCAATTTTTCCCAGTACTCTATTTTGAAAGGGATGCAATATCGGGTACCCAATATCGAGTCTGACGCTATCTCGAGTCTGTGCTAGTGCGTACATGATATTGTGTCTATAAAATCTATATATATGAAACCCCCCATGTGTGTCAACGTCATTTTCAACTATTCACACAAGGGGAGTTGTTGCAATTTTCTTCCATGAATTTTTACTCTTTGCACACCTATCATTTAAACATCAATATCTTGCTTGTTAATGCTTTGATTCTCCTTCCAATTGAACCTACTTAAACCTGGAGTGTTTAACTTAGTCATGGGGGAGGCGTATGGTAAAATTTGTACACAACTTTTTCAAAATTTTTTGTCACCCAAAGGATATCATAGGGGTAAGTAATCTTAAGAAATGATAAGAACTTATGCCAAACCAATTTTATTCCTTCACCCAAACCATGAAAATTATTTTTGAAGTCACTTGATCAAATTTGGCTTGACATTAAAACTTTTAGGGGGATTTTCTTGAAAATTTCTAACTCTAAGATCATACTAAGCAAGAATTAACTTTATTAAAGGTAATGAGTAAGGTATAAGATAATTAAATTTTGTTAAATGATATTTATTAATAGTTGATCCTAGTGTGATTATAGATGGCCTCTAAACAAGGACAATAGGGAGGATCCTCTCAAGGTGTATCCAAACACCAAAGGAGAGGTAGAGGCCAAGGACCTTCTATGGAACATGCAAAGCAGGAGGCACAATCATTCAACATTCATCAAAAAACTCCTATCACTACACAATCTGGGCATGCAGAAGGTGGAGAAGGTAGGACACCTAAACAGGGACAACATCTCATGTTATCTCTAGAATGCATTCAGGCAATTCAGGAAAGGTCTACGTCAACTATAGTAATCGTGGAACTCAATTTTGGATTCTTTACCAAATTTTCCCCTGAGTTAGTTAGAGATCAACTCAAAGGATCTCCATTGTGGCCTGTTCTCTTAGAGAGTGGTGAATGGTATTTGGGGGAGACATTCCAATTTTGACATAATAAAGAAGAAAGTACCACCATTGACATTGGTGGGATTTTAGTCAATTTCTCTACTAAGGCCATTTTAAAAGTTCTAAACCTTCCGAATACAAGGCCCAAGGTTTCTCCTCTGTCCACTCACTTTGATGCTGATGCATGAAAAATATGGTTAAAGAGGGTGTACAATAAAGAGGACAAAACATATGGGGAGCTCACCCTTGAAGAGAGACTCTATTTCAAAATTGGCACCTATCACATTTTCTCAACAAAAGGACTAAATAGGATTTCCACCTATGTAGCTAGAGGAAGCACAATCTTGATAGGCAAGGTTGATGCCAATCTACCCCATCTATATCTCACGGAAATATTGAGGCAGTTTGAAGAATGTAAGATAGGAAAGTTTGCATTGACTTTCCCCTATCTAATAAGGAAGTTGTGCCAACATGTTGGAATTCTGGGATATACTAATGACGTCTCTAGAAAAGCTCAAAATGCCTCATATGTTGAATTACTGAAGCCACTAGCACCAAGAAAAGATGCTAGTGAGACATTGGAGCTTGAGAAAGAGCAGATGGTTGGACCCACTACACCTCAAACAACAAGGCCTAGCTAACTTCTGAACACAAGGCCCAGTCAACAATAGGAAGCAGGGCCCAACACGCAACCCACAGGCTAGCAAGACCAACCACCACCACTACCATAAGATTATCAATTGTCGATGAGCCATCTCAAGGCCATCGCAAAAATGGTCAATTTGGGAAGTTGTGATGAGGCTAATCTCTTCAAGATAATTAATGATACCGTATAGTCCACAATCTTAATTGATCGTGCACAGGGTAAGGTTTCTATACAAACAATAGGAGGGGAATCACATTGGTCACAATAGATCTTTGGAAACGCTGCATCTTTTCAAGTGCAATTAGAAACTGGTGAAGGCACCACAGTAGTGATTATGCAACACCAGGATGTAGCTAGAGTAGCAAAAGTGGTCATAGACCACATCAAAGAATCATTCAATGTCCTTGTTTTGCCACCAGTGGATCTCACAAGAGCACGCAATGCTCAAGTCTTAGTTAGTCCCTTAATGACTCATATGAAACATGAGAATGCTTTGGATTAGTTGCTGTAAACAAGACAAGTAATGACATCCTTGTTTAACATCCTTTAAGATGTCATAGTAGTACAATTAGACCTCATTTCGACAAAGGGAAAGTTGGTCATGGCTGAGGTTAGGGCCAAACATGCAGAAGATGAGTCAAGAAGACTCCAAGAGAAGTTCATCATCCTACAAGCTGTACAGTGGGATCCATCCCAACTTATCCCAACTAACCAACTAGAGTTATTTCAGACAAAGAAACTAAATAAAATGTTAGAAGAGAATAAAAGGATGGAAATGGAGAAAGAGAAGGCTGACTGGGATGCTTCAAAAGCGTAGGCCCAAATGTATGCACATGTTAAAGCACTCAAGGCCTTACAAGAAGAAAATAAACTCCTTGCTGCTGAGAATCTCCAGTTGACCAAAATTGAAAAATAAAAGAATGTTCTTGAGGAGAATTTCCAGAAAATTTGAGAACAATTAATAANTAAGACCTATATCAATGATTTGAGTGCTCAAAACACTAACTGGCAGGCCATACTAGACACCTACGCCTTCACCCACTAAGAAGAACCAAAGAGTCGGGACCTGCAGATCTAGGATCTCAATGAATACATGGAGTTGGCAAACTTGCGGTATGCCAACTTAGCCATGTTAATAGTAGGATTCTCGAGGACAAAGTTGGAGAAGTAGGTAGCTACCACCTATGCCAAATATGAAGTAGAATTTGCTAAACACAAAAAAACACTTCAGAAATTAGAGGTAGAAAATTCTAAGTTAAAGGTGGTCAAAGCCAGCTACCATAGTCAAAAAGATGTTGCGGAAGATTTGGCTCAATGGCTCATGGATTATCAAGAATGTAGAGACAAAGCTAGAGCCTACAAAGAGAAACAACAGTTGTTTGCAACTTAGTATGTCAAAGCCAATCAGATGTTTCTGTAGCTACCATGTCCATGGAAGGTGCCAACTCTGTCAAATATTGGAACATCAGCATGTACGACACATGATCCCTGAACTGAAGAAGAAAAGCTTCAGGTCCTCCTTCAAAGATATCCATTTCCAAATCCTGGAGCACAAGATAAGGGGAAGAGGCCCATGGAGGAGCTATCACCACTAAGAGCCACATGAGTTGGTGTCCTAATTTTGTTTTGTTTAATTTCACACTGTGGCATGAAATAATTCATAGTTAGTCCATAATCCCATACCTATCGACTATGTAATCAAATGAACTCGTTCTCATTTTGATTGTTTGACTTGAGGATGAGTTGTTATTCAGTCATGGGGGTATGATGAATCGTGGTTTGCCAAGCCCTAATATTAGATACTCGATATCAAGTACATGATATTGTAGTGTGGATAATGATATCATGATTCCTATGTTGGCTTATAAATATAGCACTCAGGCGCATAGGAAAGGGGGAATTGATAAGTCATTATTTAGTCATTAGAGTCAAGAGTCTTTTTTTTTATTTTCATTTCTTTCCCAAGTGTATGTCCACAATGTGATGCTTGTAATTGCACAAAACCTTTGTTCAAGTGTGACGTACTTGGACATGCACACAATCGACAATAAAGATTGAGATTACTCCATCATTGCAACATTCACTTATTTTTTAATTGTTTAATTGTTAATTATTTATTATTGTTTTCTTAGTTAATATCTCTTTTATTGTCATTTATTATTTCTGTTATTAATGCAAAATGAGTACATCTTAATCATGAACATTTAAGTGTAACTACGTGGTAACCCAGTAGCGTATCTAGTAGTGCTTCAAGTAATGTACGCTTGGTAATCCCAAAAGTAGTAAACGAAGTCCAAGATGTGTATGGATGATTAAGGATGGATGCTCATTGCACTTAGGCTAGCTTGGATTTTATTTTCCATTGTCTATTAGTTCACTCAAGTTATTTCTTATTGACTTTAGGAGTAGCATAGTAATTAGGAATCACATCATACACCTCACTCTGGACTATACCATATGTCACAGCAAAAATACTAGTCTAGGTGGGAAGACAGTGAACCGTGATCAATGTGTAACTAGCTAGGTGCCACAACTAATCCGTTTGTGGAGTTCGACCAGATCACGCATACACACTCGTATTCATATGGTTGAGCATAGGGGTACCTCGTTGCTCATCAGCTGGATTTGCAAAAATTGACATGCTAAGAATCCTTCTATATTTTAAGCTTATTGCCAAACATCAGTGGCAATGACTATAATTGATCTCTTCGATATCTTCAATTATTGTGGTATCAATAGATATCTTCATATTTCATATTGTATAGAAAAAAGATCATATTGCTTAGCATCACTTGAGCTAGACCAATCAATAGCATCATAATATATCTTTGAAATTCACTCAGTGATGAGCCTTGGATTTATAATTTTTAACAATGCTTCCAATCATCAAAGGTGATACAAATCAATACATTGTATTTTGCATAAAATATGCTTAAAAATGAACCTGATCCTTGACAAATTTAAATGCATTTAAGCCCAACTAGATAAGGAAGACTTAGATCTATATCACAAGTTGAAAAACATTACCATGTAAGGTAGATTTTAATACTTCTATAAACAAATTGATTGTACATGGCTTCAAATGGAAAGGGTAGATAATATGATATAAAACTCATTAATGCATGGGCATTCAAACATAAATGAAATAACTTAGAGCTACTTTACATAGCTTTAAATAAACAAAGGCTCAAACATTCTTAAGATTGAATACCATAATTGATCAATACATCAACAACATAGGGCTTAAACATGATCTTAGATTCCCTTCACTCTAAAACATAAATTCTAACATAAACTACCTCAAAATGTAGTAAGAAAAAAAAAGCTCCACATATTCAAATATATTTTGTAGAGGAAAAAGCATAAACAAAACTAATGAATTAAAGAGGCTTTAAAGCCTTCAAACTTGATAAGATATTTTCACAAATATTTTCACCAAAATTGTTCATGATCACAATTAAGAAACTAATCATTAAACATAAACATAAAACTAAACCTAAAATTTAGCAACTCTTTAGATGCATGTGAGGGCCTCCTTATTCTTGAATCACTGGTAAGAAACTATGTGAAAAAGGGTTGTGAAACTATGAGAATTCTTGTGAGAATATGAGAATCATTTAAAGAAAATTTTGAGAAAACTTGTAAAACTTGGGGCTTAAAAATTCATATCAAGAGAGCTTAATTGTGTTATGGTTAACTACAAGAATGTGAAAAAATTTGGGGCACATAAACTAACAAATTGGTAGCCACTCAAATGGATAAAAGATGAAGCAAGAGAGAAGAAAGAAAAGCTTCACTTGATCCATCTTGAATTGTTCATTGCTCAATTCTTATTTAAAATGAGGCTCATGGCCTCCTTTTATAGCTTAGGAAGTGGCTAGGATTTGAAACTCTCTTCATGTAGAATAAACATTTCTTCTATTTCTTCTTTTTTTTTCTAATGTATAAACTAAGTTTCTTTAAAGTTTCCTAGCTATGCTTCTTGGCTTTTTTTTCAACCTTCTTTGAAAACATAAAACTACATTTGCCTAACTTCCAACATAAAAGATAAATAAAGATAAAGTTTAGGTATTGCCCAAAATTTATGATAAATATTATCCATCGGAATCAAACCCATAACTTGGAATTACTAAATCAAAAGTTTTACCGCTAAGGTAACACCTCATTATTTGGAACATTGGTAGTGTATGATAACCAAATCCATGATTTAAAAATAAAAATAAAAATTGAGTCATTTCAAAATTTGACTACTAAATTCAAGTGTTTCTCCTCTAGTTAATCTGATTTTCCTCCAATGGATCTTACTTTTATTGCTTTGAT
>MNCI01029600.1:0-15493 GCA_015680685.1 Gnetum montanum
ATTAGATTTTTTCTTTATTCTTTCTCTTATTTGATTTGGTTTATTTTAAATTTTTAAACATTATTATTCATTTTTTTTGGGTTTAATACCCATTTCATGCCTATTCTCCTCCCCTTCTCACCCTACCCCGACACTCACCCCAAAAAAAATGAGTATAATCACAACAAAATTTTTAATGCAAGGTGATATGCTTGAAATAACATCTCTAAGATTATGTGAGTAGGGTACACACACTACAATTTTTATCATAATTTTAAATAAAAGAAGAGTCTTACCAATATGCTAATGAATGTTGATGGATCTAAGGTGCAATCACAAACATATTTGATTTTTTGATAGTTATAGAGGTTTTTTTAGTAGATTTAAAATTTTTTAGCAAATCTTATGTTTTTTCTATGGATCTCATGTTTCTTTAACAATTTCGATTTTTGTTTGTGGATCTAATATTTCTCTAGTGAATCTATTTGAAATTACATACAATGTCACTAGATTTAGTAGGTGATCCTTTAAGTAGATTCACTATTTCTTTGCCATTCTACAAGTAACCTGATAATTTATATGAATCTATTACTCAAGAAATTTCTGAAAGGTATATTTTCATGTAAATTTTCGGTTATTTATCTCATTGCTCAAGTTTTTTGAGTCATTTAAATTTGGTTTGGAGAGATCAAGGATTAGATTCTATCCATGCATGTTAACTATCAAATTGATTTTGTTGGTAGAATTTGTTAATTCAGTGATGATTTCTAAGATCCTTGATATTGGTGTTTTTAATCATCATCATACTTTATTAATTATTTAAAAGTGGACTCTCTCTTTTAATCTATCATCTCTTGAATTTTAAAGGTTTTCTTGTTTTATTGAATTGTTGAATCTTCCATTGATTTTTGAAAAAGTTGGATATTATCTCTTGAATTACACTAATCGAGCATTTTGAAACCCTAACTACAACTAACGATTTTCATAGCAATCTATATATGATTGAGGTGGATCTTAATTCACTTAAACAAGAAATTCTTCAGCATGTTCATAAAATATATTATGTGTAGGAGGTTGTTTATTACAATTTTTCAAAGTCATATCACTATTGTTATTGAGAGGGTTATATGTTTGATTTATATTTTTTATGCTGTGAAGAAAAAGGCTATGCAAGCCTATTAGTACCAAGCTACTACAAATACTACTAAGTTTTCTTCTACAAATGTTGGAGATCTTGCTAAGGTTTTTTCTATGGATCTTGTAGATCTTACAATAATTTCTTTTGCTAATGTTTCAACAATTAGCCCACCCTTTTCTTTTATTGTTTTTCAATAAAATATACCTTTGAGAAAATTTCTAGTCAAATCAGTTTCAAAGAATTTTTCAATGACTAAATGAAACAAATATTTGTTCCAAAGGTCTCATAGAAGCCTGTTGTTAATTCATATAATTTCCAAATGGCTCTTCATAATAAAAAATTTCAAGAAAGTTTATCTATTGATGATTACATGTCAAATTTTTAAAATGGATAGCATGTTTAAGATATTTTAACTACTACTAATTCATTTGCAACTATTGGTCAAGATATGGAAATAATATCTTTTAATAATGTTAATTTTATTGACAAGGTAGAGGCCTCCTCCTCCTCTATCCAATGTTTTTCTTTTCATGGAATGTTCAATTTCCAACCCTAAAGGAGAGGTTTTTTAGTATTGGCTATAAGGATGAAAACTTAAAAAGGCATCCTCAAAATCATTAAGCATGTACTTTTTTTTGATATCGAGTTTCTTCTCTCTATAGCACTCCTTTGATTTTATACTTTGCATTTTTATTTTTAATACACACACACAGGGTCGGATACCCATAATTTTAAATGAAAAAGTGAGAGATATTTTAAAACTTTCACTTATTTAGAATAAAGAAAATTTTTTATGATGTTTAATATATCAAGGTCTTTCCATCTATACTCAACTTTAGCAAATAGAAATTGTTTCTCCTCTATGTATCCTTTGTGAAAATAAAGACTTCTTTCCACATATTTTTTATGAATTCATAGTTGCACAACATGCTTAAAATTGAACCTCTAAAATTCACAACAACTTTCAAATAAACATTGATGATATAATTCTTGGTATTCAAAATGCTTTGTATACTTACATTTGTAAGTATCTTCACCTATTTATTCTTTGTTTATATTTGAAGTTTTCATTGTGAATTTATTTTCTAGTAACAAGAATATAAATATGATCTTCTATTAGTAGTAAAACATTAGATTCTTAAATATATCACTTTTTAGTTACAACTTTAAGTAGAAAAATTCTATTAAAAGCTAAATTATTAATTTGTCTCTTGCTTTATTAATTTCTTTTTAATATATGGACTCAAGTTGGAAAAGCTATTAACTTTTATTATTATTTGTTTCTTGTTTCTATTTGTTGTTTACATTTATGATAATTAATCAACAATAATCAATTACCACATTGTTATTAAATTTATTCGTAACAAATTTGAATTTTATTAGACACCATAAAAATTTTGATTTTTTAATAAGTGGGAACTTTTCAAATATCTTTGATTTGTCTCATCAAAAAGTGTGGTTATAGTTCCATTCTTAAGGCCCTATTAAATGTGTTATATCATTTATGCAAGAATAATAAATAATGATATTTATGATTCTTGAATATGCTTAGGTTTGATGTTTCATCATGCATTTGGAAGCATAGATGTGATGTAATTTATAAGAGGAATTATACAATGTAGAGCTTCACTTTTGAGTTGAAGTTGACTCGTTATATAGACTTTCCATTTTAGGTTACTGTGTGGATATTAATTGTATCTTTTCCTTCTCATGCATATGGAAAGACTCTTCTTATTCTATTTCTCAATTTCTTCTTGATGATTTAGAATTTTTTGTAATTTGTTATTTAAAATACTCTTTGCTTATGTTGATTATAGGAAGCCTCCTATTAGAAGTGAAAACTTGAAAGGGTACTTATAACAAGGCTTGATCCTTATCTTATCCCAAAGGGAAGGTTTTCTAAGATTGATTGCAAGGTAAAAACTTGGATTAACACATCCAAAACCATTGGGCCTTTTCTCTCTCTCATGATAGTAATGATGTTTTAAAGTTATCATATACTACACTTTGTATCTAGTTGTCTTGGTTATGAATCAAGGTATCACTATTGTGGATGTACTATTGTCATTTAGTACTATAAATTTTTGTTTTTGTTTTTTGTTTTTTTTTGGTTTTTGAGATATCTACCATAACAATCCCATTCCCTCAGCCCCAACCCCCCTTCCCCCCTCTTCCCTAGATTTACCATCATTCCTGAAAACAAATCTAAAAAAACACTTAATAAAAAATATTTTCAAATTTAAATAAATTATTAAGATTAGAAATCAAATTTTCAAAAGTTCTTGTTCTCATTCTATTCAGACTATAGAGGCTAGAAACCTCCTTCCATGTAATCTATCTATCATAAATATATAAACAACAAATTCTAGTAATTTCTAATTTTCTCTAGGTGGTGTACAATCTAAATGAATGGGAAGCCACCATGAACTAATTTGCTTAAGCATATTTTTTGAAATTGTAATACAATTAAATTTCCAATACTTACTAAGGATGAGTCATGTTTTCAAAGTTTTTTTAAGCACTAGAGAACCAAGAATAGAAATGGCTTAAGGTAAAAGAAACTAGTGAAGAAAATTATTAGAATATTAACTATTATCATTTTTGGGGTTTCCTTGCATAAGTTTATTTCTAAAAAGAATTATCTAAGCATAATCTCTATCATAGGCAATGTCTCACTATTTTGGTTCAAGAGTTTTAATAAGAATTAACATTGGAGGTTCATTTGTTATGAGAAAGGATGTCTACAAGTGATACTTTGGAGCCTTAATGCTTATCCTACTAAGTGGGACTAGAAGAGTTGGTAGAGAAGGGAAAGACTAATCTCTTTTTGATAAGTTTTGCCTAAGTATTATGATTTGAGAAACAAAACCTTTTAACATCAATCTAAGTGTGTGCGAAGTAATAACATAATAATGTAGAATCATTATGAAATTGATAGTTTACTAGGATGAAGGTGTCTAACTAGTAATATGTAGGCATTTTTCATAGATGCCCTGAATTGGACTATCGCTTGCATGTGAATTGACTCATTTTTGATTTGCAAACATGAGGGTCTTCTTGAGGCTTTGGCTTGTAATAAGGGGATCCTTGATTTAGACATCTTGGAGGCCAACTGAACCTTCATGCTTCACCATATTGATTGATTGATGCATACCTCCACCACATCCAAGTTCAACAATAAACCACACCAGCAATCCAAAATGGCCACACCCTTGGATGGACCAAAATTTAGGTAGCCAAGTCCCTCTACTCTTCCATGATTGACCCTACTATGGATGCTAGTTCAAGCTTGACTTTGTCCTTTACTCATGTATCATCTTAACATCAATAGCCATTGGGTCTGATACCCTTAACATCAACAACCATTGGGTTTGACACCCTTAACATTAACACCGATTGGGCCCCCCTCCTGTGGGGCTAGTCCATCCAACATCTTCACCTCTCTCTGCTCATTGACTAAGCACTTCCCAACTCTTGACTCCATGCCCACTTAGGATACCACTCTCACCAACTCTGCCTATGCTTCCTTGGATCACCATCCTCTCAAGCATAGTTAGTTCACCTCCATGCTCATAAAACCCATCTTGGCTTCCCCATTAGCATTCTTGATGACATGAAATTGTTACACTTTCACAACCCCCATCCAAAACCCTAACCCTCCTAGCCTCCACTTGCCATTCTCATCTTCAAAGCATGCTCCTCCTCCCTTGCCTACATCAAGCCACTTTGTCCTAGTAATGCTCTTTTGCTACAAGGTCTTTCCCAATCTCGTGAACCTACAAATGACCATGCTCCTAAACATTATTAGGTGAGCATCCATCATAAATAATTTTGGATCTTTGAAAACACCACTAGTCCCTTTGGCTCATACTACCTACCCTATCCCATTGAGTCTCTCATTAGGCTAACATTCTCAAAGAACCAGTTGAGCATTACACTCCATCTTGATAACACCCCCATCTACAAGCATTGTTTTGAACTAAACCTAACAACTTTCTCTTGAGTCTCCTTGCCATTGAACCAAAATGATGATAACACATCAATTGCATAGTTGATCCACTAGCTACATGCTTCCTAGATTCATCATACCATGTTAACACAATTTCTGCTCAATTCTATAATTATGCTGATTATACTTTCCACATCAATAACATCATCTATTTGCCATTTACTTTTTTTGTGATTGCCATATTCATTGGTGTTTTTCCTAATTGGGCCCCTAGTTAATGTTTGTGCAGTTTTTGCTAAGTTGGGCAACTACTCTAAAAACAGAGATGATGTTCGTTTTTTTAAATATAATCCTTTTTAAGTTCTTTGTTTTAAAGAAAACAAATTGTTTCTTATATGTGAATTTTAAGTGAAAATGGAGACTTTGTGTGATATCATACTTTTAGAAGTAGATTTGCTTCCTCTTGAAGTTGAAGCCCTTTGTTAAATTGTTACTTATACTTAGAAGTTAGGTCACATGGAGGAAGTCAATTATGCTAAGGAGATAATGAATGCTAAAAAAAAGATGGTTGCATCAAGGAAATTATAGCTTCAATTTTGAAATATTGTAAAGGCTCTTCCATAAGACTATAAAAGAAAAAGTCTTTGGCTAAAGTTTGGATTATCATGGTAGGAAAAAAACATTTTAATTTACATTCTATTAGAGGAGCTTTGTTATTGGTACTCATCAATTCTATGTTATTCCTATTTATTTAAGGAATCAAATTATTAGAGCAAGAATGAGCTCTCATCATCTTCTTATTGAGATGGGTTGTTGGATCAATTTATCGAGAGAAGAGCGTATTTGTAGACTATGCAAAAAAAGCATAGAAGATGAACATATATATTTTTTATTTTGCTCATCTTTGGCTTATATTCAAATGAATTATAATATTAATGATAGTATTGTTTTCTTTCAAATTGACCCTATTTGCTTTTGGAACATGACATCAATGATTCAAAAATACGTTGAGGCTTTGTAACTATATAAGGAATCCTTTGTGATTTCTTAGACACAATTTGAAGGTTCGAGTTTCAATAATTTTTCATTAAATTTTATGATCTCTATAGAGATAGCATTTGGAATGATGGTAAGTTTCTGAAGAGCTAGATTTGAGCCAAACCACTCAAAAAGATATTAGACTTTCCCTCATCTACTATCATCCTAAGACCCCATCCACCTTAGCAAAATGAACGTTAACCCTGTTGGCAATGATCCTTTTTCTCCAATGTCATTAACGATAAAACAAGACGACGAGTTTTTGAATACCTTCGGTGGACGAGTGCATCTTTCAGTCAAGCTTTGGCGCTAATTTTATTTGACACAGCAGCAACAGCAGCACCAAGAATCAAAATCAAAATCCGTGTTTGACGTGCATTTGATGGTGGCGAATGATAAAAATGGAGAGGGATAACATCATCTGCAGCAGCAGAAGAGAAAAGAAAATAATGGATATGGTCATTGACGCGCGCATATCTCGCATTCTTGCGGCTCGTAATCTTCATACGGCCAAGGTAATCAATCAAACATTTCTCATTCCAACAACAACAACAACCGAATTTGAATCTTCGATGATCATGAATTTGAAACTCTACCTCAGTTACAGAAACAATAATCAATCAAATATGCTTTGGAACTTGAGGCAGGACTCACTCATTCCAGATTCTACCGCCTGAACCACTCGTTAGGGTTTATGCTTCTCAATGGTTATGCTTATTATTTTACTTTTGATTCTTATTTGGCTCCTTTGTACGATGTGATGTGTCAGGATGTTCTGTTGAGATCAGAGCTGGAATTGATGGAATTAATGGACGTTCCACTAAGTGTAGTATCCAAGGCTATTGCTCAAATAAGCGAACAAGCATCTCCTCCCTGCCAAACTGTAACATTCTTCAAATCTACTTTTTGGGTTTTTTATTACCAATTCCCCCAATGCTCAAACAGTTTTGATATTAGTATCCAGAAAAACAAATCAATATAATTTTAGTTTGAAGTTTTGAAGAACACTGATGTTAGCCTTGTAACTAGGCACTTTGGCTGTTGAAAGAACGAATTCTGAAGGATCCTATGTGTGGGCATTTTGCAACACGTTTAGATGCGCTGGATAAATCATTATGCGGTGGGATTCCTGCTGGAGCAGTCACTGAAATTGTTGGTCCCGCTGGGATTGGCAAAACGCAGGTACGCAATTAATGCTTCCAAGCACACATATTCTCATCTTCTGGAGTTATCATCTTTCACAATATGCATAATCCTACATTAGCAACAATGGTTGCATTGATTTTTTACTCCCACTCTCATCTTTAGATACTGCAAAGTTGGAGCTTTTTGGGAATTTCACAGCTGGTGAAATCATGCCTGTGTTTAAAGAACCCTTTAAATGTTTGTATTCTTATTTTGTCTTCCGTATTTAATTGTAATTCTGCAGCTCTGCCTGAAGCTGTCTGTCTTAGCAGCTATGCCACAATGCTATGGAGGACTTGATGGTAATGTTCTTTACATTGACACAGAGAACAAGTTTAACTCTCGGAGGTCAGGTCTTGTTAACACTATGTGCTTTCTTGACATCTGATGTACTATGTTATGCTTCTGGATAATTGCTTTGTTTGAAATTAAGTTCCTGCTGCAGAATGATTGAAATTGCAAAATCCAGCTTTCCTGATGTATTTTGCAAAGAAGGAATGGTGCAGCAAGTACGTAGAATTTTCAAAAATTTCACTTTATAAACTTTTAGTAGAACTATACAGTGAAGGGTGGGCTTGTTATGCCATCAAGGAACGTAATAAATTTCAACAAACTACTGGTTGCTTACATTGGGTTTTGTTTTGTTTTGTTTTTCTTTGTTTCCCTGAATCGAGTAGCTGGCTGCACGAGTGCTTGTTTTGCAGCTTTCATCAGCAGAAAAGCTGACAGAAAGGTCAGTTTATGGAAGTGGGTAAAAGCGTATAAGTTATTTTGTATTGGGTTGGATGTCTTCCAGAATCATATCTTAATAAAGAATAATCACCAATATAAACTGCCTGTATATTAAGAGCCATGTTTCTGTTATTGTTAGGTTTCAGGAAATTGAAACATCTGTTTCTCAACATAATGTGAAATTGTTAATTCTTGACAGTATGGCTGCTCTCTTTTCCAGGTATGCTTTTTTCAGAGGCTTTGAATGAAAGGATTCTTTTGAAATTATGTGTTCTACTGTTTTCTGAACACTGGAATGGTGAGGGTGAAGCTTGACTTAACTGTGTAGAGCTTATAGAACCAATAGGTTCAAGGTAATCTAGAATGCACATAAAAATTCATGTTCAGTTTGGTGTCCGATTGACTGCTGGCTATAAAAACTATCAAGTCACCTCGCAACCCAAACAGCTTACCGAAAATTCATGGGATAAAGACTAACTGACCTTGATAAAGTGCATGCTATTTTTTAATGTTGAATGTTGCTTTTGAAATCTTTATTGATGCATTGTTCGTTTAATCATTGGAGCATTTCTTATTCTAACAATTTTTTTGTTATCATGATTCCTTTCAAAGGGACTAACTGTTAAACAATTCTAATTATATTATAAATTTCAGGGGTCTGTTTTGATAGTTTGGCCCTTGCTGATATCATTTGTAAACTGTAAAAATAAATTTGGTACATTTTTGGAATAACATTTTTGAAAAATTTTAATAGTTTTATCTTCCTGGAATGTTTGCTGCCTGAGTTTATGCCAAGTATGCTAACTTTCAGGGAATATTGGCAAGATCATACCTTTCAACGATATGACATGATTGGTCATCAAGCATCTTGGTTAAAGTAAGTGCCACAGTGATTAGGTTGGTGCAAGCAGTGGCATCCAAACTATTTAATGTTTACGCACATTTATTGAGTTTGCAAATTACTCCAGAAATCTTGCAGAAACTACAAGGATACCTGTTGTAGTTACTAATCAAGTAAGATCACAAAATTTGCAAGATAAAAAGCAATTGGTCTACGCGTTTCAAGGCAATTTATCGCTTTGTTTCTGTATTACTTGCTGATTCTTTTGCTATATTATTTAAGTAATGATTGGTTTTGATCAATTTGTAGCAACGAAGAAGGAAGATCTTGTAGATTCTGCTAGGTGTGAGTTGAGCTTAACAGCAGCTCTAGGAACAGCCTGGGCACATGCCATGAACATTCGCCTCATTCTGGAGTCTTATGCGGGTTTGAACTTGCATATCTCTATTCTCTTTTCACATGTCTCAAAGTCGGGGAAAAAAATGAAAAAAATATCTTTCAACAGTAATAATAAGATAACTTATTTTCTTCATTATGTCTGCTGCATTCGAGTTCAGGTCAGAGGCTCTTGAAAATATCCAAATCTCCATTCTCTCGCAATTTAGTTTTTCCATTTACTATTTCTGTGTCTGGGCTACACTTACAAGGGCTTGAAGCGATGGAAGTGACAGGAGATGACATTACCACCATTCATCATGCTGGTAATTTTAAAATATAGCTCACTAATGTTTGGTACTTGTACAACGTTGCATGTTCTTCCATTACTTCTTTACTTTTTTCCTGGAGCTTAGCAAAGCATTTGCTTTTTTTTGGTTTTTTGGTGGCAGGGTATGAAGGTGTTCTTTGGTAAAATCAGAGAGTGCAGAAAGCTTATAAGCCTTATAAACCTTTTGCCAAGCATACCAATTGCGGCATGCAATAACTGTCGGTTCAATAGAGCTTTTGTATGTTAACTCAGACTGTGTGATAATGCAAAATTTTTAACAGAATAACACATTTTGATATTGCTAGTTAGTCTTTATTTGACATGTATTGGATACCACTGCTTCACCCTATGCCTATCTTTTATTTATCGAAATCTCAGGTTTAACTCTAATTCTTAATTCTAAAAACTTTGAAAATTGGCTTCTACTGAAGGTTCGTATCATAATTAAAGTATTTACAATTGTGACTTTCCATATTCTTTGACAAATATGATTCGGGGTCTCTGACACTGGAGGACATGACCCAAGATCTGATTATCCTCATGGCACAAGTTAATTAGCATATTTAATGTTCTAAGTATAAATGCAGTGGATCCTTAGTTGGGATATAATTCTTGCAAGCTACAAAGAAGAAAGAGAGATCCTTCTGAATTTCGTTTAGAGAGAATTTTGTAGCTTTCCTGTCAGCTTTCCTGGAAATTAAAATAATGAAGTTCATGAATTCCTTCCGAAAGAACAAGTGAATTGATAAGTCTTCCCAGCAAATTCAATTACAATGTTTACTCCTAAAGAAATTCGATAGTTATACTATTCTTATGTTCTCTATCAAAATTCGTGCTTTTGGCCTAGTGGTTAGTTTTATGTGATGTTAAGTTCCAAATTTAAGGTTTGAGTCATAGTGGGAGTAATCAACTCATTTTTGACTTGGTGGTTTAGTTTTTATTCCTTGATAAATTTTAACATGTATTTGGGTTTACTTTAATTGTCGAGAATGTTTTTCTTTAACTTTCTTTGAAGCGGGTTACGCTCTGAATGATTTATAAGTGTTCTTTTTTGTAGGATATATAGCCAATATGATAATTTCGTAGAAATCAAAATTGGATGTTGAACTGAGTCAAATGTGACTTGAATGTTGATGGGTGGTGACTATGTTACATGCCAAACCATAATCTATGAAAGGATTGGTTAAACATCTAGGAGTGGGTTGATTGTAGGTTGTTATGATCTTATTATGTTTGTAGTGGGCTGTCAAAGTATGGTTGGGCTTTTGAAGTATGGTTAAACATGATTGAGGCATACGATTGATGTTGTTTGGCCATATTAACTAAAAATAGAAATTTATCTATACCAAACCTAAATATCAACATAAATGAACATTAAGTCTTATATGCATTTATTTGCTTTGTTGACCCATCATCATACTTTTGAATTTACTCATTAACTACTAGACAATCAAACTAGTTCATACAAAGTTAATTATTCACTTATAACTAAGTTAACCATAGTTTGTAATTGAGGTTTCACCATACTCAATTTGCTTTACTAATGACAACAAGAAATGTGAAAGAAAACATTATAAAAATTTCACTATTTATTTGCAATAAAGTAAATGTAGGAAAAATATATCTAATTTAAGTTAAAGTACTGCAATGTAAATGAACCAATCTTGATCTTTATGATTATTCATGTGTATATTTAGGCATAACCCCTTCAATAAAAATTGAATAGCTAACCTAAACATGTTGTAGGCACTAGTTGTGATGTAGAGCCTATCTTAATAAATCCCAAAAGGATCCATTCCACAAACTTCCTATGCAAATTAAGCTTAGAAAACCAAAACACAAGGAATTGGAGAAAATCTTCCTTTTTATTAAAACAACTCTCAAACTATACAAAAATACATCAAGATTGAGAGCCAAGCTCAACTCACATCTCTCCCAAGGATCTTAGAGCCCACACATGTCCCCTATCAATCCCTCAATTGCTCACAATGGAGCCAAAGCTCAAGAGAAGACACATAAGAAATTCACCTAATATCTCTCAAGTGTTGTCCTTGACTTCTCGCTTAAATTCCTTGCACAAGCTCTCAAGAGACCTTTCAATTCTCTTCCCCTCAACTCTTGACCCAACTTAGGCCTTAGATACTTATTTATAGTCTCTCATGTGATCTTTAATCTCCCCTAGCATTCAAAAATACAAATCAATATTCATTATTAGCCAAAGTAGACATTTTGTTGATAAAAAGAGACGTCTTGCTCATGTGCAGGGAATGTAAAGAAGACATCTTGAACGAGGGGACATCTTGCTTGAAATAAGGATACTTGTAGAAGAAGTTTGGCATTCAATGTAGACGTCTATACTCTAGAAGGAGACATTTCACATCTAGAGTAGACATCTTCCTAGTAGGTCTTCCCACCACTAGATAGCCATGCTGCAATCCAAGAACTACAAGCACATTTCAAACAAGCTCTTCTTCATTCTAAAGCACCCTAGAATCATCACAACAAGGTCAACACAAAAAGACATACATAAACAAGACAAACATACATATAACAATGCATTGAGGATTACATTAGGGTTGGATGATGTTCTCATCAAGTTGACACTACAAATCAAGAAATAAAATTATAAGAGTCTGACCATTATTAACTAAACTAATTGATTTCACCATCTCAATGCATATATTTATGGGCTAAGATGGGCACTGTGTTAATGCATATATGCTATTGTAGATGTACTAGTGCATATGCACTGCTTGAAGTTCCAAAAATTTGATCTCATCAATATGTTGGTGTTTCCCAAAGAAACGGCGTATTAGCTTTAAGTCCATTGGCATACAATATTTGATGTTTCATTATATTTCCATAACTTATCAAAAAACTCATCCTTGAGTTTTTTAAAATGAACAAAGACTAATTACAAAACTTGTGGGATGACTAGTACTAGATTAATTACATGATTAAGTATATGACAGAACTACAAGTGCTACATTTAGTAAAACTTTGAAGTGGATACTCATGGTATAAAAATTATATCATGATAAAATTGCTATAAATGATTGACTTTGAAGAATTACAATCTAGGTGCCATAGGCACTTTGTCTTTGATGAAAAGTGAGAGTTCCATACGCCTAACCATAAGATACACAAGTGATAAAACTTGTTTTTCAAAGGCCATGATATCATATCTATAATATTTCATTTACGATATCGTATCTACAACATCATAGCCCTACATACGTCATTGTTGATGTGATGTAGTGGGTTTTGGTTAACACTATAAATTCTAACCCTTTGTCATGTCAATGGAACAACTTTCGCCCAACCCTTCGTGAAATTCTTGTAGTTTGTTTTCATGACTTAGACTTAGTAATAGAGTGAATGCCCGTAGTGTGGTGTTAAATAGCTTTACAAAATCTTTGTTCGATTGGACTATACCTAGGCACAATTCATGATTGAAAATAAAGATTGAGATTGTTTATCACCATTGTAGCATTACACAGTTTATTTTACTTAGATTAATTTTACTTTCTAGCAAGTTTACTTTTATATCATTTACATTTCTTAAACACTTCACTTTACTAATGTCTCTTAGTAAGGCAATATAAGTACAACTAGTTTTGAGCATTAAGTGTAATCATTTAGTAACCTAGTAGTGGTTTCACTTGATTTACTTAGTAGTGAATTCACTTGGTAATCCCAGTAATGGTTACATGAACCTAGGACATGTACAACATGCCAGAAACGGATGCTTATCGCCATAGGCTAGAATAGGTTTACATTTTATTTATCACTTAGATTTAAATTTTATTCTCATTTTCATTATGGAAGCACTTAGGATTAATTTGAGCCCACAACATCATGATATCATATACCTCATTGAGAGTTAAACCATACTACTCACACTTTACTAACTCAACGTGAGAAGACAACGATCACAAACTAACTATCAACCACTATAATAGTTACATTATCCATCCATAGATTATGATTTGGTCATGCATGAACACTCATGACTTGTATAGTAAAGTGTTGGAATACCCATCCACTCATCATTGGCACCATTGTCGGGGGTGTGTTAATGTTCGCTAAGTAGTTGATATTACAAAGTTCATTGTATTAAAGAATCATCAAGCAAAACTTTCATACTTAAACAAATTCTTCTAAGTATATACTAAAAGCATTAAATAGTTAATATGGCTTCTGCAAATAAAGAGAAATAGCCACTTCCTAATGAAATTCATAAGAGTCATAACAAGGGATATGATGAAGAAGATTGAAGTATGCCGATGCAAACTAGAATCTCCTATGCTCACACTAATCCATATTATCTTGATTTTACATTTGTTTTTCACCAGAATGAATAGCTAAAGTGGAGAGATTTATAGGGCAACATTGTTTTTTCTCTAGAACATTCTGCACCATCAATGCTACAAGCAACCCATATACAGTTAAACCTTAGCCATGTATAGAAAGGGTACCACATCATAAAGCACATGACCAAACCATATTAGCTAACAAAAGCTCATGCTAAAAAGGATGGTGCTATAGAGACAAGTTATGAGCTTGATAAAGGAAAGAAAGTACCATAAACGATTGTCCTAGAGGAAAGAGATGATGCTATGCTTTACACAAAGAAACTTTATCAAACCCATAGATCTTAATCTCAAATACCTATCATTTGTATCAAAGATTCCATCAAGATACAATTACATTCAACTCTTGCAGAAACACCCAAAGGAGAGAAGGAAGACTTCACTCTTAGGAGGGATTCAAGGTCTAGAACCTCCACTAAATCAAAAAGAATGAATCAAGGAGTCATAGAAGGAGAACTAGCTAGCATCATTCTTCAACTTCTTCCTCTTTCTCCTCACACTCATCTAGAGATTATGACAAGAGATAAAGAAGAGTGAAGGATCATGATAGGGAAAGACGAAGGGATCCTGAGGGACATGAACATTGAAGAAGATATCTTGAGGAAGAAGAAGACAACTATGAGCAAATAAGAGATAGGACTAGACATGAAGAAAGAGAGCATTATGAGTAGTGAAGGGGTTATTACTACAATAGAGCCTAGAAACCTGAAAATCATGAAGAACCCCTATTGGCCCCTCACAACATGATCAACATTAGGAAAGCAACGTATATTCCTACTAGGCATGTAAGGGATAGTTGCATGAATCAACTATATATGAACAATATCCCTCAATTTGAGGTGAATATAATGCAAATCCATAGCATCATCTTCAAGTCTTCCATGATGCTTGTGCATTGCAAAACATAGAGAATGATTGGTAGAAACTGAAGTTTTTTCCTAGAACACTCATCAAGGAAGCAGAGAACTAGTATAGATCATTAGAACTAGAAATAATTTGAAGATGGAGTACCATGCTGGAGCTCTTTAATGAAAAATATCAAACTTATTTCAAAGTGTTCAATTTAAGGAAATAAATTCAAGGATGGAAGCAAGGGACACATGAATCCCTTAATGTGATAATGAAAAGGTACCATTCATTATTGCATAGATGCCCAGGCCATGGATTTTCTCAAAGGGAACAACTTAGAAATATCATTGATGGGATAAGGAATATGATTAGAGAACCTCTTGGGGTATATGCCAAAAGTAGGCTATTAGGAATGATAGTCCATTGAATCCAAAGACTAATAGACTAGGTGGCCAAAGAGGAAGAAGGATTAAAGAGAAGAGAATCAACAAAAGAGTACCATTAAGATCTTGCAATGATAAAAATAGATGTGGGAATGTGCGAAAGATAGGAAGAAGAAACTTCGAAGGATGTAATCCATAAGAAGACTCTACCCATCCAAAAATTAGTCAATGACATTGTGACTAAGATAGAGAAAATGTCAGATTCCATGGATANTTAAGATAGAGAAAATGTCAGATTCCATGGATAAAAAATTTACTAC
>MNCI01029601.1:1631-61509 GCA_015680685.1 Gnetum montanum
AAAATACCAAAAAAATCACATACCTCAGACTTGCTTAACCATACACCGTGACACATACAAGCAAGCTTGGGAAGACAACGAACAATTAACCCCAAGTGTTTCTTGTGGCGTTAAGGCATTTAGTTTGCGGAGTTCGACCGGATTGCGCATACACGCTCGTATTCGTATGGTTGAGTGTAGGGGTACCTCGCCACTCATCAATGTTCAACCCCCAAGCATTGCATGAGCTTTCAAAAAGTAGTGCCTATAAAGCAAGTTCCATTATTAGAAATTAATGCATGTGGCACATCAAACTTTTTTACAACATTTATTTTTTGTACAAACCAAGCAACAATAAAAGATGTATAGTCGATGATTGCTGCTACTTTTGCCCATTTCATACAATAGTCAACAATGACTATGATATACACCTTTTCATTTGACATGGGCATGATGGGAGCCATGAAATCGATGCCCGAGATGTCGAAGGATTCTAGTGGTTGAATTCATTGTTGATGTCTCTCCATTTAAGTAGTCATTCCACCATCTTGTTGGCATCATTCACAAGAGTGGATGTAATGGTGAGCATCCCTGAAGATTGTTGGGCAATAATACCCTACCATCAGGATTTTAATGGCCATGCATCTCCAAACATAGTGTCCTCCATAAGGACCTTCATGAGTGTCTTAGAGAACACGTAGTTGATCAACATTAGGGACATACCAACGAACTAGGCCATCATGACATACCTTGTAGAGGTGTCCGTTGATCTTCATGAAGTGTTTACCTCATTAAGAAACTACTATTTCTTTCAATGGTCTAACACTTGTGACATCTCTTGGGTGAGAAGATTGGTAAGAATGCCATCATACCATTTAGGCTCATTAGGCAATTTTTCAGTTATAGCCTTAGCAAAGAGGAGTTCATTAGAAAACATATTAGATAGTGGATTCTCTTCCTCTTTATCATCCCATTGCAACAAAGACAAGTGAATAGCAACCACATTCTTAGTGCCCTTTTGATCTACCATCGTAAGATCGAATTTCTATAAGATCACCAGCCACCATATGACACGGGGGCTTGCTGTTGGCTTGTTCATCAAGAAACAAATGGCATTGTGATCTGTATACACAAACACTTTGTATCCAAGAACATAATGATTGAACTTCTTTAGAGTAAACACCACTACCATTAATTCTTTTTCTGTGGTGGTGTAGTTTAGTTGTGCACCCATAATACTTTAGCTAGTTCAATGGATGTAATATGAATGTTTCATGTCATCCATCTACATAAGCATGGCTCCCAAGGCATAGTTTGATACATCAATCATGACATGAAATGGTCTGGACTAGTCCAGTGCTTGTAGAATTAGAGTTTCTACAAGTTTTTTTTCAATTGTTGAAATGCTTTATCACATTTCGCTATCCAAATAAATGTAGCATCTTTCTTTGTTAGTTTTACCAATGGCTTTGCAATCTTAGAGAAATTCTCTATGAATCACCGGTAGTAGCCAATATGTCCAAGGAATGATCAAACATCTTTGACAATTTTTGGTTGGCAAGTTATTCCATGGATGACCCTTATTTTCTCAAGGTCTACCTCAATTCCTACTTGTGATATTATGTGCCCCAATACAATGCCTTCCTGGACCATTAGATGACTCTTTTGCCAATTGAGCTGCAGGTTAGTTTCAACACATCATTTTAGCACTTTCTCAAATGTAGCTCCATAAGTGGAGAAGTCATCCATGAAGATTTCCACACCACTTCCAATTTGCTATTGAAAAATCCTTAGAACCAAGCATTAGAATGTAGATATGTAAAATTTCCCAAAGGATTCATGAATGTTGTATTCGCTTAGTCCTCTAGCACAATTTGAATTTGGTTATAGCGACTATAACCATCTAGAAAACTATAGTTGTAATGCCTAAATATTGTGTCCAACACCTAATTAACAAATGGTAATGGAAAATGATCCTTGAATGTTGCCATATTCAGTAGTTGAAAATCGATGCAAACTGACCACTTGCCATCTTTCTTTGGCACAATCATGAGTGGACTGACCCACTCACTATCTACAATGGGATAAATGAACCCCGTCTTGAGGAGTTGTTCGATTTCCTCCTTGATGATTTGCTTCAACTTGGGGTTCAAACACCTATGTGGCTATATCTTTGGCTTCATGGCCAAATTAGTGTAGATGCGATGCTAGCATATCCTAGGATTAATCCCTATGAGTTCAAGATATGACCAAGTAAAAGCTACTGACCATTTTTCAACTATATTCAACAACATCTTTTTCTATTCAAGAGCCAGATTTACATTGATTATGACTAGCTTCCAATTTTTTAAAAACACGTATTCCATTCCAGCTGGTAGCATTTTTAGTTTAAGGGACTCTTGCTTGAAATTTCAGGAACTTCCAACTCTCCCTAATAAGTATTATCATTTGCATCATTAGAGAGTTGGTGATGAACCTACTCTAGTTCATCCATGCCTTCAACATATGCACATGTTGGGCTCTCAATCGATTCCATGCAAAGCATGTTGCTCTCAGAATCAATGGTCAGCCACTAGGTAACCTCCTATTTTGTGGCTGCTGCATACAGACACCTTTGAATTTTTGCTTCTAGTGCACACTGCTTTCATGTAGAGATATATGCTCATTTCATAGTCCAAAGTTTCTACACACAATTGCACCCTATATCACTATATGTGATGCTTGGAACTTGCTTCTTCTCAGTCTTTCCAAATGCATTTTGTTTAGATATTTCTAGGGAAAGATCTATGATGCTCATTCTTACATCAACAGTGTTAAGCCATTCCCATGATGATTGGGAAATCCCCTTTGTAGTTCTCTAGTTTGATCACTAGGAAATTGGTAGGATAAGACCACCCACAAACACTAGTTATAATATCTTTTACTAGTCCAAATGAAATAGTGATGGACTAGTCCACCAATTCTAGTCTGGTACTTCTCTTCTTTGAAGGAGGCAAGTTCCATGTAGTATACATCTCATGAGAGATTAGGTTGACACCAGAACTTGAGTCAAGAAGAGCTTTGCATGGTTCTTTCCCAACAATCTACAAATAAATCATAGAACTTTCAAGATCTGCTAACTTCTTGGGAAGGTTTCTAGCACAGATTCAGTTAGATATAGTGTGAGTAAGCATAACAAGATGGATCCTAGGTGATATTTGGTTTGAAGGGGACTCGAAGATATTTGAGACAGAGGAAGATTAAGGAACAAGGTTGTCAACCACAGGTGTATTTGAGAGCTTAGGTGGATTTCATGGTCAGAAGAAAGGTCTTTTCTTTGATCAAGTGTCTAAACCACTTGGTTGATTAACTGATTGTAGGTTAACAACCCTAGTATTGTTGCGTTGTTGCAATTGAGGTATTAGTTCACCCTGCATAAATGGAGCATATAGTAGCTATGTGGTTGGAGGAAGAAGATGTGTGTGAACAGGAAGAGGATAAGGGTAAGAGGTGACATCACTTCTTTCATGTGAAGAATGAGTTTGATAATAATTAGAAGGATGGTAGTGAGATTGGAAAGTAGAAACATGACTAGAGGAGTCACGTGGAGATAGGGGTTGTTGAATGTAGTACCCATATGGATCAGGTTGTCTATAAGGGTATTGCTACCTTGGTGGTGTTGGCACCCATGATTGTGGTTGTTGCCACTATTGATACTGCTCATATGGTTGCAATGGAGTTCTGCTGGGATAATATTGTTACTACTATTGAAACTACCGAAAATTACCTTGAGGATAAGGTAATCTTTTGGATGTTTATCTTTGTGTTAGTCATGGATTCAAAGCATACACTTAGACTCCTATAAGTGTGACATTATGGGGTAACATCCCTTAGGATGTTCATACTAGTAGATATCACACCCACCATTATCATTTGATTCGCTTTTCTCAACTTCTTCTATTGCAGCAATCTTTCCCTTACCTTTTTGATAGGCATGTTCAACTTACTTATGCCTCCTATGCTCATGATCACTACCTTATTCTTTGGACTCTTAAACAATTTTTAGGATAGCTTGAAATATGTTATCCATGGAGTCTTATAATTGATCAACCTTGGTCGTAATTTTAGATTAAAATTTTTGGAGTGACACGATTTTCCTATTCACCACTCATTAGATGCAGACTCGTCCTCACTATCATAACATTGAACCTCCCTCTTTCAGATGGAAGGATCACAGTTGTACTCTTTTGTACTTTCTCTTTTTCTTAATTCACCCTCCTCTTTAGCTACCTGCTCGATCAGTCTTTGTATCTGATAGGCACTTAATTCTAATAGCTACCCTTGGGCATAGACACCAAGGGTATTTTTCATTTCAGATTGAAGGCTGTCTACAATGTGGCAAAGTTAATCTAATTGAAAATAACCATGGCTAGGACATTTGTCCATTAAGGAATAATATCAGCCAGTGGTGGTGTCCAAGGGTTCATGTGTTCCTTATTTCCATCCTTGGATTTGCCTTCTCAAGTTGGACACCCTAGAGTATGTTTGATATTTATCATTAAATAATTTTAGAATGGTACTCCATCGTCTTATAGATTCTGGCTCTAGGGACTAGTACCAATTCTCTACTTCTTTGATGAGTGTCCTTGGGAACAACTTAAGTTTTTTCCACACATTCTCTATGTTCTATAAGGCACATGCATCTTGAAAAGATTGGAGATGGTTTTGCAAATCAAAGTTATATTATTTTTCAAACCAAGGAATATTATTCATGTCTAGCATTTTGATCTGACTATCCTTTACAAGCCTTGTTAGAATTTGTACTACCTCTATGACATTAATCATACTTCAGGTCACAAGCAAAGGCTCATCAAGACCCTGATCATGGTGCCTACAATGCCCTCTGCTACCCCTTTGTTCATGGTGATGTGCCTCTCTTGAATGTCCACAACCTTGATCTTGCCTTTTATGATAGTCCCTTCAATCATTTTAGTCCTGTCAATCATTTTGATCACCTCCATCATGATCTTGCCTCCTACGGTTGCAATTAGAGCTAGAAGAAGATGATGAAGAAGAAGAAGATGAAGAGCAAGGAGGACTAGCATAATCACGATGCCTACTACCACCTCTTCTACAATCGTGACCACAATCATGATCCTATTTCTTATCTGCATCCTTGCCTTGACTTGCCTCATTGGATCCTTCTTTGTTATTGGATCAATGCTTATCAAAATTGGGATTGTGAATTGTGGATTATAGGTTCTAAATTTGACCTCCTTCACTGATGGCAAAGAGAGGGATGTCACTAGATGGAAAACCTCCAAAGAAGGGTTCCCCACCATCTTTTTCATATAGTAGGAATGAGGAATCATTAAATCCTTTTCCCTTCGCAAATTCATGATATTGTTCTAGTTGTTGATCCTGTAGACATTGTGCCTCAGTGGGATGATAATCCTTGGCATTGGTATCTTGCACAACATACTCAACATGACATTTTTAGAGATCCCATCGAATAAGCATTTTTTAGAGCATTGCAGGAATGGATTGATTAGGTGAAAACATAATGTTGCCCTCCATGTCACACCACCACAGCTATTCATGCTAATGTAGGATGAAGGTGAAATTGGGTACATACTCATTAGGATGAGCATATACCACTCGATATTACTGAGGCACTGGCTGATGAGCTCTATCAGACTTGGGTAGAGAAGCAATTCTATAAGAAGAAGACATTTTCAATTAGATGATAAAAACATAGTGTGCTTTTTTAAAAAAAATTTTGTTGTAGTAATTGTAAAATATGGTATGACTCTAAGGTTTGTTCCAACGATTTTGAATAATTTCCACTAAATCCTATATAGCACACCAAACAACCAAAATGTTCCTAGCAATGGCACCAATGATGAGAGACAAGGTACCCCTACATCCAACCATACTAATCACTAAGGTGTTCAGATGTGATTTGGTTGAATTCCATGGACCTATAGTTCTCCATTGTACTAGTTCTTATAGGAAGTGAAATGGGTGTTGAGAATGTTTGTTGTTTTCCCAACTACACTTGTGATGCTCAAGGATATGGTTTAAGTGTAATTGAGGTACATGATTTTTACCATTTTATGTTTTATGAGTTTAATTACCTACAACAAGAATGAAAGGTAGCGTAGTTAAGATCTAATTTATTCACTACCTGGCTAGCCTAACACAAGTACCCATCCCACTTTCCTGGACACATCCTAAACACATATAGTGTTGCTGGGCTACCAAATGTTAAACATTATTGGGCTACCAAATGTTAAATGTTGTTGGGTTACTAAGCATTATATGTATGCTTGAAGTGGTTGTGCTTGTGTTCATTAATAACTGGAAATTAATTTTTTAATTTAAATGCATTAAAGTAAAGTGCATGAAAGTAAAGTGCATTAAAGGAAACATTAATCTATTTTTAGTGTTGCAATGATTATCAAAAGAGTTCATTTTTTCCCATCATACTATTACGCTTAGGTACATCAATGTTTGATTAAAGATCCATACACACTTTGGACTCCTACTGTGGGCACTCAGAAAATATCCTAACTATGGAGAAAAAAAACTGCAAGAGCTTCGCTACTTTGACTAAAAAACTATATGGAAATCATAAGCCCAAGTGCCATATTTATAGGCTAGCATATACCCCATGACATTGGATATCCGACATCGTGTCTGGGCTCTGACATCAGGTACTCGACGTTGAGGCTTCGATGTAAAGCTAATGAAAACATGATTCATCATACGGGGATGAAACTAAGTGAAGCACTTGAAGGGTATCATGAAACCAAATACATGACCTAACCATATGAACCTATTGACGAGAAGTTAAGAAAGGACCATGCCATGGAGGCAAGACATGAACAAGATAAAGGAAAGATAATTAATTCTACTATTGTCTTGGAAGAGCTTGATGAAGATGCATTCATTACTAAACAACTTCATCACAATCATGAGTTCTAGTTTCAAATGCCTATCATTTGATTAGATGAACCTACTAGGAATAAATCACACTCCGAATTAGTAGAAATGCTTAAGTAGGAGGCAAAAGACTTAAGGCATATGTGGGACTCAAGGCCAAGAGTTCCTATTGGATTCCATAAAGAAGAACATCAGATTCATCATAGGAGAATAAGCTGACACCATTCTCCTACTACCTCACTCGCATCCTCACAATCATTAGAATACTTTGACAGAAGGAGAAAAAGTACAAGGACCATGACAAGGAAGAGAGGAGAACTCATGACCGCTATGATCATCATGACTGCTACTTAGGACATTCTAATTCAAAAGATGAAGAGTATGAGTAGAGTAGATAAAGGAATAATAGAAATTATGAAATGGATGAGCACAGAAGGAGGTACTACTACAATAGAGCATATGAACTTGCTTAAGATAATGAACCCCTGATGGCAACTTGCAGCATGATCAATATCCAAGAAGTTGTTCACATTCCAACCAAGCACATGAGGGATAGCTGAATTAAATGGATCAACATGAATAACATGCCAAGATTTGAAGGTGGCTATAATGCTGATCCATAATATCACCTTCAAGCTTTCCATGATGCCTATGCCATACAAAATATCAAAAGTGATTGGCAAAAGTTTAAGCTGTTTCCTATAACACTTGTGAATGAGGTAGAGAGCTAGTACATGTCACTAAAACCTGAATCAATTATACATTGGAATACCATGCTAGAACTCTTTAATGATAAATATCAAAATTATTCATAAGTGTCCAACTTAAGAAATAGATCCAAGGATGGAAGCAAGGGATTCATAAGATCCTTGATGCTACAATGGATAGATACTATTATTGCATAGATGCCCATGCCATGGATTTTCACCAAGAGAATAGCTCAAGCATATTGTAGATGGGTTGTGAAGCAAAACTAGAGAAACTCTTGGTGTTTATGCCAAGGTAAATGATTAGAGTTAACTATCCATCACATTTAGAGATTAATTTAAAAGTTGTAAAGGAGGAAGAAGAACCTAAAAAGAGAGAGGCAGCTGAAGAATATAATAGAGATCCATCATTTAGGAAGAAAGATATGTGGCATTGTGATAAGAAAAAGGATGAAACCTTAGAAAACTTCATCTAGAAAAAGACTCTACCTATTCAAAAATCAATCAATGATATAGCAACTAAGGTAGAGAAAGTTTGGGATTTAGTGGATGAGAAGCTTGCTACAGTCCTAAACATTGTGGAAGAAAAGTTTGAACAAGCACTTAATAGGGGCAAGGAAAAGAAGAAGAAAAGATTTAATGGACAAGAAAGTTATAAGCACAAAGGAAAAGTTTCTCCTATTGAAGGGTACACTGACTTCAGTTTAGAGGAAGAGGAAGGATGCAATGGATGCCAGTATGAACATTCTAAGGGATGTTGTCATGTTATGGTCCACTTGCAAGAATCTAGGGTATATGTAGCCAATCCAAGCTTTGTTAAAAAGTAGATTCCTAGAAGACTACCTTATCCTTAAGGTAACATCAAGCAAACCTTCCAGCTAACATATTACCCAAGTGGAGCCTACCCTCAACCACAAGAGCAATATCAGTAGTAGTGGCAACAACTACAAACATGGGTAATGCCACTGCCAAGGCAACAATATCCATACAAGTAACTAGACCCTTATAGATATTACATTCAATGTTCAATATCTATAGGAAACACATTTGTTCAAACTTCTTCTCCTCCTTATTATCCACCAAAATACTACAAAACTACTACTCTAAGGATGGATCAAAGTCACACACATTCATCAATAACTAGCCCATCAAGTTCCACTTCCAATCCTTTGCCACCAAGGCCATCAACTGTTATGCAAGGGGAATTGTTGTCATAACCATAGTAGAGAAGAGCTACAAGGGTAATAAATATACAAGTAGAGGATCCTACCAGCAACACTAAGTGTACCGTCCTAAATCGTCGGTGTAAGGCTGGAAGGGAAACAAACACCGAGGGATCGTTGGGGCAGCCACAGTCGACCCTGCCTTCGCTTGAGGGCAAGCTGGAAAAGGGAACGAAGGCAGAGTGCCTTGGATGGTTTGCACGCAAATCAACCAAGGACTTCCCCGAGCGTAAGCTACGGCTAACGTTGGGATTATCGTAAACAGGATGTAAACGAAATGTAAACAAAGATACGAAATGTAAATAAAGCGTACTGAATTATGAATGAAGCATGAACAAAGTTGTATTTGTAAAGCATAAACAGAACTAAACAATGTAAATGGGAGGCAATAATGAAACTGTATTATATTGTTTTTTTTTAAAAAAATGTGCACCAGTCAAAGCGTAGTTGCACAAGTGTGAATGGCAAGTCAAACGCCTAGCCCCGGAAGGATATGATGTGACGATGTGAGAAGAACTTGAAAGCCAAAAATCGAATGTGCCGAGCGCCCAAGGATTGCAAGTTTTGTCCTCCTTCGGAATCGCCAACTTCTCCAATCTTTGCCTCTCCCTTCTCTCTTGCTGCTTTTGCTTTTTTTTTTCTTTTTTTTGCCTCCTCTTCTATCCTCCAATTTGTGTGAATTGATGAAGTATTTATAGGGTTGGGCTAGAGTTTAAAGTTTTTTATTTTATTTTTATTTTTTGTCCTGATGCTGGGCAACGCTGAGATTTCCAGACGGCACAAAGGCAGTAAAAGAATTCCAGGACAGGTATAAAGTTCTCAGATTTTGAGCATCCAGAGCTGTGACGGCATCGGCCTAGAGGGATGGTTGGAGGACAAGTTGAGGTAAGTGAGGGAGGAGTAGTTACGCGCCCAACCAGAACAACGGCGGCAGCGTGGGAAGCGGTGATGCAGCAGCGCGGCAGAAGACAGCGGCGGCAGCATAGAGGGCGGATGAAGACAGGAGTGGGAGGAGACAGGGCAGCGTGAAACAACGAGAGAGACAGCACGGCAAGCGCAGGACAGCAATACGGCAGAGCGGCAGTCGGTGGACGGCGCGAGGTGGCGATGTGGCGGGCAGCAAACAGACGCGGCAGGCAACAAACAGCGGCGTAAGAGAGGAGACAGGGGCACGGTAGGCGAGGGCGGCCCGGCAAGAGACAGCGGCGCATACAGGAGGAGAGCTTAGTGGTAGACAGAAACAGCGACGTGGTGCAGCAGCGGGAGAAGACGACAAAGTGGCAGCGTCAGTGGGCGGCGGGAGCGGAAACAGTGGGAGCAGAAACGGCGGGGAAGAAACAGTAACGCGGCGCGATAGCACCACGCTGAAATTAGTGGCGCTTCACTAAGGGCTAGACAAAGAAACATCCTTTTCTTAGGACAAGTTTAGAAAAGGTTGGTAGAGTTAGAACTTCATCAAGAACAACTTCTCTTACATCATATCCACCTACCAACAACAACCTTCTAACATCGTTCCAGAAAAACATGCAAAATGTCATGCTTACAGAAATAGTTACAAACTAGATTAAGGTAGGGTCATTCCCTAAGAAAAGAATTGATCCAAGAGTTCCTTTGATTTATTTACAAGTTGCTAGAGATCTTCCATGCAAAGCTCTACTAGACTCAAGTGCCAGGGTGACTTTGATCTCTTATGAAACATATCAAGCATGGAACCTACCATACTTAAGGGAGTGTAGTATCAGGTTAGATCTTGTAGATTAATGTGTTGTCATTCCCTTCAGACAAATTGAGGGTGTGGTAACCACTATTAATGGGTGGTCTTATCTGGTAGATTTTTTGGTAATTGATGTAAAAGAAGTTGATAAGGAATTTCCAATTATCATGGGGAGAGCATGACTTAGCATAATTAATGCTAAGCTAAGTATGATATATCTATCTATTGAAATATCTAAGGAGGATAAGCACAGAGCCATACAAATGCAACAAAGCCCATGCATTACTGCTGAAAGAAAAGGGTGTAATCATGTACTGATCATTCATGATGTTAACATAGTTACCATACCAGTCCACAACAATAGTGAAAAAACAAGTGTGTGCAAAAGAAAGGGTAGGGGAGACCAAATTAGAAGATACCATGTGGTCAACAATTGAGAACCTTCAACCATCCAAAATATGCAAGGAATAATGTGACTCATTTATTAATTCCCATTCTAAGAAAATGACTCCAACTAAAAACCCAAAAATGAAACTAATAAATCATAATAATACACCAAAAAGGAAAAAAACTAAGGAATTAGATGATCAAAACTCAAGTACCGTCAAGATCACATGGGATAATAATAGAAAAATTAAATCAATAAAGATGGTAAGTAAATCACCTAAAGTGTATGATCCAAGAGACCTACGGAGCATTTTCTGAACACTCGCCCATGAGTTCAGTTCTAGGGGAGACACTATACCTTGATTCTGGAAGTAATTAATGGTTTTTCATTTTTTTTACAACTCTTTTTACTTTTCCTATTTCTTGATACAATTTTCCCATTCTTTTATATCTTTCACATTCTTTGACATCTTCTTATTCTTTCACATTTTTCATTTTTTAAACTTTCAATATTCTTTAACATTTCTTGTTCTTTGATATTTTTCATTCTTTACACCTTTTTCATACTTTGTTTCTATTTCCTTTGTACATAATTTTTTATCATTGATAAGACACATTAAGAATAAAGGCAAGATGTATTTGTTATCAAGTCATAAAGGACTGATTATTCAAACATTGAGCCTACACCATTCATTCCATTAATAAGAGGGTTCTTACCATGGCCATAATGATATTCTTTTCCATCATACAACTAAGAATAAACCTATGATCATTATGCTTGGATCGAAAAGTGAAGAACCAAGTGGGAATGTAAAGGGTGTGACATCAAGAGGATTTGTGGATTCTTTTAGATGACTATTAGAAGTTCTATCATGTTGTCAATGTTGTATTATATCTTGGTAGATCTAACAAAAAATGGGAGTAAGAGTATAATAAGTGTTACCTTGAAGGATTAACACAGGAAAAAATAATAAAAGAGCACAGAATAAATTTGTAGGTGATTCCACTAGAAAGACATGTTACCCATGCCTAAAGATAGGTGGCTTCCTAGAAATCTTAAAAAATAAAAATGTGCCATGAATAAACTCCTTCCTTAGATAATACACTAAGTGATGATACTCCTTGAAATAGTGGTAGTCTTATGGTTGTAATTCCAAGAGATGAAACAATCCAATGTCACTAGTATGTGGTCTAGACTTGGTTTGAATCTTGGATAGAAAGGCTTATGATTACTTTAACCACTAATAAAACATAAGAATTCATTATCCCTATGCTAAGATACCTCACATCTTGATTTCTACAATCCCTTCTAAGTCCATCTCATCTCACTATAAGAATAGTCATAACTTGTAATTTTATATAACATAGTGTAATTTTCTCAATTTGGTGGTACTAACATATGTGTTTTGCTAAATAAGTATGTGTTACATTCAACTCCTTAAGTACCTAAGGACACTTTTCAACATGGTTATACAAGGACATTAAGGGCTAGAGCCTGCTTTGGGGAGGACCCACTTGTATAACTATTGTACCTTATACCTGCCAAGCAATTCCAAATCATCTTGAGCCTTTCCACATCAATAAAAACTTTCCATATCAATCAAACTATTTGTTCTAACCACATGGATAAGATTTGTAAAATTTTTAAAATTCCGTAAAATTCGTAAACTTTTTAAAATCTTAAAATTCGTAAAATTCCTAAAATTTCTAAAAAATTTTTAGAGCTTAAATTTTTTGAAGTGATCTCGTGCGTCAAGGAAAAGAACAGGGAGGCTGAGAGAAATACTGAAGAAACTGTAAAATAGAAAACATGTTAGATAGAAAGTAATAGAAAGCTCAAAGCATTGCACAACGTCTGTTGTGACACAAAACATTTTCGGGGACTTGCACCTCTCATTAGTGTGTTTAGGCAATGCGGCCAGGCAGCCAAAGCTGCAAAGGCAAGGGAATGAGCATGCCAGTACATGTATAAATAGAATCCCAACTTCTAAAATTAGAAACTCCTCCTCATTAAAATTAGAGCAAGCTCCATTCGTCATAGGCGAGATGGCGGTGGGACGATGTACAACAACACTATTACAGAACAGTATTTCAAAGGCGAACATGAAACATTCAACAAATCAGATCTAATGGCAGAGCCAAAGGGTGTTTAGGGTTTAGGGGAACCCTCATGTTTAAATGGTGGACATGAGGGGTCCGACACCAAAGAATGCCATGCATGCAAGCATTCGGCTGAAACAACAACGAATAAAAGTCTTCAACAGCAACAAAGATAAGAGCTGCAATGACGTTGAAGAAGAAACAGCTAGAGGTTGTGATGAAACTGAAGAAAACATCTTCAGAAGAAACCACAATCAAGAAGACCAACGTAGGTAGGGTGGTTGTCAAGACACGGATTAGAAAGAAACATGTCATGGTCTGCATAATCCTACAACGTGATCAAGACCTGTGGAGAACCTGCAAAAGGATTAAAACCTAACCAAAAATAGAAAAATTTGAAAATGGTTAGAATCCAAAGAATAGTGAAAGACACTGTCAAGCAAGCCTCTGTAATTCCAAGGCAATGAGATAGAGAGAAATTTCTTTAGAGCTTAAATTTTTTGAAGTGATCTTGTGCATCAAGGAAAAGAACAGGGAAGCTGAGAGAAATACTGAAGAAACTGTAAAACAGAAAAACTATTAGACAGAAAGTAATAGAAAGCTCAAAGCATTGCACAACATCTGTTGTGTTACAAAACGTTTTCAGGGACTTGCACCCCTCATCAGTGTGTTTAGGCAATGCGGCCAGGTAGCCAAAGTTGCAAAGGCAAGGGAATGAGCATGCCAGTACATGTATAAATAGAATCCCAACTTCTAAAATTAGAAATTCCTGCTGATTAAAATTAAAAACTCCCACTCATTAAAATTAGAGACTCCTGCTCATTAAAATTAGAGACTCCTGCTCATTAAAATTAGAAACTCCTGCTCATTAAAATTAGAAACTCCCGCTCATTAAAATTAGAGACTCCCACTCATTAAAATTAGAGGATACTTAAAATTTTAAGTAAGATCTCGTGCAACTGAAGAAAAATACGGAAAGACACAGAGATAGAGAGACAAAGAGAAAAATCAAGAAAAGCTCAAATGGAAAAGCAAAGCAACTGCATAAAACATTTTCAGGGAATCACACCCCTCTTTAGTATGTTTATAGAAGAAATGCTTGTGATTTGAGCAACAAGTGCAGGAAGAGAATTTCAAAGGTTGGTCATAAAACCCTTTGCTTATAGGTTTGATTCCAAAGGCTATGCTAAGTAAATCATAGTCAAATCCTTGTCTACAAGTTCGATTTCAAAGGGTATGCTAATACATGTACCACTTGTAGCACCATTAAGCAATTATCCATGGGATAAACACACCAAGATGTTAAAGGTAAAAGTAATCAATAATGACTTGAAATATCTTATTGTAATGATAATGTTCTAAGAAACATTTTAACATGAGCCTTGAGAGTTGATGGAAAGTATATTAGTTGACTATCTCACATGTCATGGCTTTTCTAAAGTGCCATTACTAACATTTGAAACTGAAATTGAAGCTTTATTACATCCAAAGATCCATAGGATCTATTACACATATATTTAATGCAGTTAAATATCTATAGCCTTGCTATTTATCATATGCAATGTTTTCTATCATGGCATGTGATGAGTTATGATTTGCCTGGCCCTAAATTGGAGCCTTGTTATGAGAGCCTTGATGTCGGATACCTAATGTGACATCGGGTATGTGATGTCGAGGTTTGGATGCAATGTCAGGTATCCAACATTGGGGTATATATGTTGGCCTATAAATATAGTGCCTAGGCTCTAGTTTTGCATAGTTTTGTTAATAGAGTAGCCAAATTCTTGCAGTTTTATTCCATTATCTTAGAGAATAGTCAGTGAGTGCCCATGGATTTGAGTCAGTTGTATGAAGACTTATTCAACTAGAAATGTACCTGGACATATTCCATGAACAACAATAAGATCGAGATTGATTATTATTCATTGCAACACTTTGACTTAGATTAGATTTACTTTGCATGCAATTTATTTTTCATGTACTGAGTTAATATTTACATTTTAATGCATGTTAATTAATTAAGCATATAAGTACGATCACTTCGAGCATGCATATGACTCTTGGTAATCCCAGCAATGCTTAATGTTTGGTAACCCAGTAACATTATATGTGTTCAGGATGTGCACAGGAAGTGGGATTGGATACTTATGTTAGGATAGTTGATTATTAATTATCAATTAGATTAGTTGAATTGATTATAAATTGGGTTTCAACCTATTGTTAATCGTAGAACAACAAAATATAAAATAATAAAAATCATATGCCTCACTTTGGAGTAAACCATACATGACAAAGCTACCACTAGTCCAAGTGGGAAGACAACGAACTACGATCAAGGCATAGCGATCTAGATGCCACAACTAGTCCCATCTATGGAATTCGACCAGATCATACATGAATGCTTATGATTCATTTGGTTGGGCATAGGGGTACCTCGCCGCTCATCATTGGCAGCATTACCGGGGATGGTGCTAGTTATCTAGATTAGTTATATTATACACAATCGTTGTAAAGGTATTAACAATCTATCTCTTAGAAAACATTAATATGTCACACACATTATCAGACAAAACCATGTCTTCTTCACATAGGATCCATAATTTATCATATGATGAGAACACTCGTAAGAGAAATGAAAGGATATATATTGAAGAAAATTGGAGTGAACAACCTCAAAAAAGTGTTTCCTATGCTCATTTAGACCCGTACTACACCCAAAGACTACATTCAACTAGTGCAAACAATCCTAGAGGAGATGGAGAAAGTCCTAGAACATGGAGGTCCCCAAGGCCTAGGACCTTCTCTAAACTTAGCCAAGATAAATCAAGGGGCCATGGGGAGAACTATAGAAGCCTTGGTGATTCTCCTAGTTCCTCATCTTCCTCTTTCTCTTCAACATCTAGTTCTGGTAAAGATGAATGTAGGTATAGAGATAGAGCTCTACTAAGAGGTCAAGATAAAGATATAAATCAGACCCAAGGGCAAAATCAAAGATATCACAGGGAGCATAGACAAGATAGTTACAATCAAATGAATAGAGATAGAAATTTTCATCAATTCATGTCTAATGACGATGAATCCTTGTTGGCCACTAAGAACTTGATGGAGATCACAAAGGCAATTAAGATAGCTCACAAGCATTATAGGGACAATCGCTTACCTAGGCTTGATATAAAAAATATCCCTAAATTTGTGGGAGGTTACAACTCAGATCTACAACATCATATACAAGGCTTTTATGATGCCTATGCCTCGTACAATATTGAAAATGGATGGCAAAAGCTTAAGCTCTTTCCTCTGACACTAATCGATGAAGCCGAAGTGTGGTATAGATCATTGAAACCAAATTCAATTTGACAATGGTCCACAATGTTGGGACTTTTCAATGAGAAATACCAAACTTATGTAAGGATTTCCAACCTGAGGAGACAAATCCAAGAGTGGAAGTAAGAAAATCATGAACCCTTAAATGTGGCCTTCAATAGATACTATTTGCTACTACATAGATGTCCTAGCCATGATTTCCCTAAAGAAAGGCAACTTTTCCACATCATTGATGGGCTTCATAATGAAACAAGAAAGACCCTTTGGATGTATGCTTCAAGTCAATTATATGAGCTACAAACCCAGTAGATCCGAGAGTTGATCGAGCGTGTGGAAAAATAAGAAGGAGAGCTATGAAAATGGAAGAATGTTGATGAAAAATAGATAACTCTTAATGAGATGATTTTACAACCAACCTTGTCAATACAAAATTTTATCAATGAGCTTGAAGAAATGCTTGGCAAGATGTTGGAAGGGATGCATGAGAAAGTTAAAACTTGCGTAGAAATCATAGAGGAGAGAGTAGCGTAAAACGAATCAAGTGATCACAACAAAAAGAGGAAAAAAACCAAGAAACAACTAGGAACACTTTTCCACATGAAGGGAAAATGGTCGTAGAAGAAGAGGCTATAGACTTAACCATTGAAGAGGATGGTGGATGTGACATTTGCCTATATGAGCATCCAAGGGGCCATTTCTTGATCTTATTGCATCTACAAGTGTATTGGACTAGTGCATTAAATCCGAAGTTTGTATAGAAGTACATGCCCAAGAGATTTCCTCTTCTGTGCAGTAATTTTAGACAACCCCAAAACCAACCGTACTATCCTCGAGTGACTTATTACCAACCTCAACACTAGCATCAACCATAGTGGAAACAACCACAGTCGTGGGCGAGGTCACGACCAAACCAGCCATATCCTTTCTACTAACTGAACCAACATGAATATTATGTTCAACACCATGTTTCGCCAACTAGTTCTACTTCCTCTACTTCAAATCACTACTATCACTCTTTTGAATATCATTATCCTGCAACATCTTATATGAGATCACCACCCCACACCTCTCACCCTACATCATATGTCACCTCCAACAACACAAGAAGGTTCAACATCACAACATCAACAAGAGAATGTCACTTGTGCTATGAACATACACATAAATGATAACGCTAATAGATCTCAACCAAAGACTTGGAAATGTCTCTTCTAGAGGAAAGGTTGTAAGTTGAAGAAAAACACTCATGGACCTACTACATCACCTGAAATAGCACAATGCCAATCTGATGTAACTACCTTTCTCACAAAAATGATGTCTCCTAATCATACACAAAAGCTAATAACCATCACCACTCCAACATAAGACATAAATAATAAACCTATAATTGTGGAGAGACAGAAGAATCCATGCATCACCAATAATGATAAAGGCTGCAGTTGTAGGTCAAAAGTTCAAAATATTAACACAACACTTATACCAATCCACCATAAAGTTCAAGAGCAAGTGTGTGAGCAAAAACCAATCTACATAGTAGCCACTAAACCAAAAGAAGCCCAGTGACTTGAAAATGAGAATATAAAACTGTCTCAAAGATGTATGGAAGTAACTGATTTGCTTATTGGCTTTGGAATTTTTTGATTCTTCATATGTTTTCCATTTCTTAATATTTTTCTTTTCTTTATATTTTTCTCTTTTCTTGAGTCATTCTCTTTATGTTTTATGAATTTTTTTATGTTTTTATTCATAAAATTGCCAAGTCATGATGCAAAAGTCAATGCTATGTGTTGGGTTTTTTTGGGTTCTTAATATGTGTTGGGTTTTTCATGAAAACAATTTGGTTCTTCTTTTATGAAACTAAAATTAATCAATGATCATTGTATCATGAAGAAAGAGGGAATGACCAAGTGGGAATGGCAAAGGGGGTGAGTTCAAGGGGACTTGTTGGGTTTCCTTCTTGACTTCTTTCATGTGGTTTATGACTCCTCTTGGAATGTATCATCACTCCCTCGTCAACCAATAAAAAGGAAGCTCTATCTTTGCATGGTGTGGTTCCCATTCAAAAAAAAAACACAAAAAAAGAACAAAAAAAAAACATAAAAGAAAAAAAAACAAAAAGAATAATGGGAATTCAAAGTACACCCCTTAGACATAATAATGGGCTATAAGCATTGGCTATGGGGCTAGAAAGACATGTTACCCATGCCTAAAGGTGTCCCTGTAATTAAGACCCTTCCTTCCTTCTTCTCTTTTCTTCTCTTTTTGGAGTGATGATTATTCTTTGTGGTGGTTATGGACTCATGGTGGTTGGCAAGAAGGAACACATCAATGTGAGGTCATTGTTCACGGTATCGACTTGGTCTAAACTTGGACGGATAGGTATGTTAATCATTTTAATCATACTTGTCACAAGAACTTATTGTGGACATGGTCAAGTACCTTACATCCTAATCTCTGCAATCCCTTCTCATTCCATTATTCACCTCACTATTGCATGTGATTATGGGCCTTTTGGTTTTGTGTAGTGTAGTGCAACATCTTGACAATGGTAGTTGTGTGTTGTTTGGAACAAAGGCATGGTCTACATTTAACTTCTCGGGTGCCCATGGACATCTACAAAAGTGGTTATGTAAGGGGATTATGGTAAGAGCCTGCTTTGGGGAGGACCCACTTGCATAACTTTTGTTGATCATGGCTTTGAACTAACTTTCACGTCTTCTAGAACATCAATGATAGTTTCTCTAAATTTATGCATGATTTTGGGACTCCTTCTCATCTGTTTCATTAATTTTTCCTACTTTTCTATTTCCATATGCATTAATATTTCTTGGCCATCTTCTAAATTAGACCTTTGGTTTTACTAATTTAAAAACCTATGTGCTTTTGGAGTTACGCTTATTAGTCATGGGGGCTAGGGATGTTTGCTTCAAAATTTTTGAAATTTATTTAACATCTTATCTTCGAATATCATGGTAACTAATAGTATTTGATCAAAATAATGTGAACCACTTAATGATTGTAGTTACCTCATAGCCTTGGACAGAGTATGTTGTAATCACCTTGTGCTTAAATGAAAACTAAGGGATTTGACAAGGGTTAACTATTAAGGAAAATTCACCACAGCTAAAGTTGATCCTTTGGTGATTGCAAGTGATGCTAAAAGAAACATCTAAGGAAGAAGGTCTTTTGCCAATCACGAAAACAAAGCCAAGAGAGGGACAATGGAGGATATGATCATGGGCACATCATAGCACATACAAGATAGCAGCTCAAGCTTCACATGTTTGCTAGATCCATGGGGCAATGAGAAGAAATTTTAGTCCACCTTTCAAGAATGTTCTGGATAATTAGAGAAGCACTGACATAACAATCAAGGTTAAAAACTTAACCGCCATTAGTGATAACAAGAAGAATCATCTTTAGGAAATTTTTAAGGACCTCTACAAATTTTGTAATCTTCAATGTTTGTCTAGTCTTTTTGTCACTCTATCATTTTGTATGCATCCACTTGAATAAAATTCTATAATGTGGCACTCAAAGTCAGTCATTAGTTTGCATATTAGTCAATAATCCCATACCTTCTCAATATTTTATAAGGAACTTGTTCCTCATTTTGTTTAACTTGAGGACGAGTTTTCATTTAGTTGTGGGGGTATGATGAGTCATGATTTACCTGGCCTCGACATCGGAGCCTTGTTATTGAAGCTCCAACATGATGTTAGGTACACGATGTTAGGGTTTAGATGCGACATTGGGTATCCGATGTTGGGGTATATACGCTAGCCTATAAATATAGTGCATGGGCTCCAATTTTGCATAGTGTTTCATAGTTTTGTCAATAGAGTAGCCAAATTCTTGTAGTTTTATTCCATGATCTTAGAGAATAGTTAGTGGATGCCCACAAAGTGGATTTGAGTCAGTTGTATGAAGTCTTATTTAATTGGCAATGTACTTGGCAATAAGATCGAGATTGATTCTTATTTATTGTAGCACTTTGACTTAGATTAGATTTACTTTCTATGCAATTTACTTTTCATGTACTTAGTTAATATTTACATTTTAATGCATGTTAATTAATTAAGAACATAAGTACAATCGCTTCGAGCATGCGTATGACTCTTGGTAATCATAGCAACACTTAACATTTGGTAACCCAACAACATTCTATGTGTTTAGGATGTGCACAAGAAGTGGGATCAGATACTTATGTTAGGGTGGTTGATTATTAATTAGCAATTAGATTAGTTGAATTGATTATAAATTGAGTTTCAACTTGTTGTTAATCGTATAACAACAAAATATAAAATAATAAAAATCATATGCCTTACTCTGAACTCAACCATACGTGAGAAAGCTACCACTAGTCCAAGTGGCAAGACAACGAACTGTGATCAAGGCATAGCAATCTAGATACCACAACTAGTCCCATCCACAGAATTCAATCAGGTAACGTGTGAACACTTATCATTCAAATGGTGGGGGTACCTCGTTGCTCATTAGCATGGTTGATACATTTTGTTTACTTGCAATCAAATATGCATTTTCAACTGGACTTGTTAGAGGAAAATAAAAATTGCTTATGACCAAGGTTTGTGATGAAAAAACCATGATGATGAGCATGGTAGTTCTATAGTTGTATGAATAGCGCCATGGTTGGTCATAATGGTAAAAAACCAACAATAAAGTATTAACCGAGAGATAAGACTCTTGATTTGAAAACTCCAAGTCACAAGTTTGATTTTAGGAAGCAATGCTAAGTTATAAAGTTCTAATTGAACTATATATCTTGAGGTGTACCTATATATTATAATGACAAAAAACAATGGCACTTAACATTACCTTTCCACGTACATCATCATCCTAACCTTATGCGATTATGCCATTAAAGCACCTTTTAGGTTCCGCCGATTTCGTATTGTCTATGTATATTTAGTGACTTTTAACTTAATTTAGTTAAAGAAAACCGAGACCACAAAATTTAGTTGTCGCATATGCTTTTCCGAAAGGCTTATCTGTGCCAACCGTCAAATAATAAGAGCCTTAATCCAACTCTGACATGTGACAAACAGTACTGGAATTCATGCTGAGTAAGATTGACTGTCGTGCCCACCAAAAGCATTTTACAATTTACATAAAGCCAGCTTTTAAACTTCTTATATGCGGGCGATGGTGGCAAGAACCTTTTGTCTCGTGAAATTCAGCCTGTCTGCGTGTCCTGCGCAGCAAATCAAAGTTGAGGTTCAAGTTTCGAAACTCCAACCACCTGTCCTTTTCCCATGGCCCACCTCAGCCACCCATCCCAAGAGCCACCACGCGGGCCCACCACAACCACGCAATGCCTCGTGAACCAAAGGCATCCACCGCTACGCTTGCTTTTTAATTCTGTATTGTAAAATAAATATCTACTAAAGATGTGGTAACTTTGATGTTAAGAGTTTTTCGAATAAGTTCTGGGTGAAGTTGAATCTTATGTCAGAAGTTGTTTCAATGAAACGCGAATATTCTGATACACAAAAGGCAAGATAAAAAGTATGTTAGGTTAATGGTAAGAGTTTTGGTATAAAAACTATGCGATACTTTGATTTAAACTACAGGTCACAAATTGTTTGCATTAAAGTAATAGAAAATTCAGTTTCACTATTGATAGAAATTACACAAAACATTATCGATATCTAAGGTCAAGCTATTACACAAAAAGCACATCTAGAATTTGTCTTAGAATAAAGTATCTAAAGATGAGGTGTCAACTCAATGGTAGACTTTTGGCATAAAAATTATGTCACAAGTTGACATGTAACAAATTGTTTGAATTAAAGTAAATGAAAAATATATCTGGAATTTATCCTAAAGTAAAATATCTGAAGAAGATGTGTCAACTCAATGCTAAGAGCTTTGGCATAAAAACTACCTCACAAGTAGACTGATCACAAATTATTTGAATTTTCACCATTAATAAAAATTACACAAAACCTTATCGGTATCAAATAATGAAGTATTACCTTACTAATAAGAGTTTTAGCATGATGAAATATTACTCAATGGTAAGAATGTTGGTATGAAACCCATATCACAGTTGTATGAATGCAGTAAAAAATAAGGTTTCAATATTATTAGAAATTACGCAAAACATGAATATCGCGATCTCGCGCTCTAATAATAAAGTGTTAGTTTAGGGGTAAAAGTTTTAAGCGTGAAACCCGCAGTTGTAACACTGAACCGAAGTAAAAAAAATTCAGTTTTAGTATTTATAAATGTCACTTCAAAACATGACTTTCCTGGCACCAGAAAGCACAAACAGAATTTTGGCGTGACGCAGACCGTATCTGCAACGCATAAAATAAAAACACCGGAGGCCCTAAAAAACCAGAAACGGAGAAGAAAATCTGCCTTAAATGGCAGGAAGCGAGGAAAAGGCATGTGGAGTGCTCTGCACATCAACTATCAATGACTGAATTTAATCAAACCCTAGCAACAACTGCTGCGGAATTTTTATAATGGCAGATGGAATCCATTACGAAATAATATATTTTTTGTGCGGCAGTCTAGTCGAATCAGGACCAGTGGACGAATGTTGCAGACTCTGATTCGTGATAGCCACCACCAGCTCCGGTTCCTTCGGCTGGTTCTGCTCCTCCAACGGAATCGTTGTTTCAAGCTTTTTGTTTTTTGTATCCATTTCAGCAACCGTTTTTTTCGCTAAACAAATGATCCCTGAGCGCACGATTTCTGCGGCAATGCCGGCTTTCCAGGAGAATGTAACGAGTTTTTAACGACAAGCTGTGCAGGGAATCAGTCGTCCTTTGTTTTGCCTTTCGGCAGTGTCCGATCGAGATGCGAGATTATCGGACCGTGCGCGTGAAGTTGGAAATTTGGAATTGGAATAACATCAGCCTTTTATGAGGCTACATCTCTATCAGTCATCCGAAGCGCATCTGTTCCGTTGCGCACTTGTGCGCATTTTGTCGATCGTTGGCTCTGCGATTTATCTGCTGCATTTGCTCCTGGCGGAAGTCAAGTGTGCAAGAAGAAGAAGAAGAAGAAGCATTATGCTTTCCATGACTTCCTACGGCGACGCCTTGCAAATCCAGGAGCCGCAGAGCCAAACGGCGGCCATCGATATGCTGATGCTCAATCATTGCGCAGCTCAGGACACGGATCTTAACGGCCACCAGCGGCTCGATTCCGTTTCGTGCACAACCTTCAACATTCTCGCGCCTGTTTACAAACGAATCAACAGCGAAGTAAGCGAGCCGCGCTCCGCAATTGCCTTTGATCTTTTTAATGTAACGCTAGGTCAAATCCCATACCTGCATGTGGAATCAGAAATTCCGCCGTTTAGCAGCGGTAATTAGCGCGAAAGATAAAATCGTCTACGTTCTTTTTTGATTTGTTTTCGCTTTGAGTGTTCGTTATTGTTTTTTCATATTTGAAGATCTCGTATTTTTTCTGCGACAAGTTCGGCCATTGTTGCGTTTCATACCACAAGATTTCCGAAATGCCACCGTTTGAGATAAAAGTGAAGATATTTGGGGATTTTCGTATGGTTTCAGACCGCGCAGACATCGAGTGTTGCGTTTCGTACCACAAGATTTCCGAAATGTCACCGTTTGAGATAAACGTTAAGATATTTGGGGATTTTCTGATGGTTTCTGACCGCGGAGACGTCGAGAAAGGGTGCTTTTGGGTGCCTGTATTTTCTCTTATCTTCTTTCGCTTCATTCAAATCCATGCCCTTTATTTTGATAGGCACGCTATACTTGGTTTGTCAGGCGATGGATAGTGATTTGATTTAAGCGATGTTCGATGAAGCAGTTCAAAACACTTTCCACAGTTGGAATGTTTTCAACGCTTATACCAAGTCACCGAGTGTTTTGATTTAAATTGTAGTATAAACTGTATTTTACTCTTACTGTGTGGCGAGTAGAGAAATATGACCGTTTCCATGGTGTAATCCTCTACCAGACCTGCCGTGAAAGTCAATTTCGAGAAGACTGGAAAAGGCGCAATGAGCAAATATTGGAAATGTTGCTGACCAGGAAGTCTTCTATTATATGTCTGCAGGTAAATCAATTTTATGTCTGCAACTCAGGCTAGGTATTCAGACCTCTCGTTATATGATAGTCAAAAATGATTTGAACATTAGTCCGAACAAGAAAACCCTTAGGAACTGTTATAGATAGTAGCTTACGCATATTTAATTTTTTTGATATCTTTTACTGCAGGAGCTCTGGCTTCGAAACCGGGAGCTTGTGGACATGTATGAACTTAATCTGGAGAGTCATGGCTATGAGATATATAAGCTTCGTCGCACACACAGACATGAAGATGGTAATTTTCATATTAATTCGATTGATTTTCTGTTCATTTTGTTACCCTGCTATTTTTACACCTGAGCCTCTGGAAGCCATGATGGATTACGGATGAAACTGACGGATGTTAGGGGTCGAGAAGGCAAAGAAACTATGGTCCGTTAAGAAAGTTCTTTTGTTGATGTTTTTATCCAAATTTTATTTTGTCTCGCAACATAGTTATGGAAGCTGAAAAACACGAATTCCATAGCCCAGGGAGTCCAACTAGTTAAGCTTTAAACCATCTGTTCCATAACTTTAATATTACGGTAAGGGTGTGAAATTGCAGTTAAGAATATACAAAAACTCAAGAAAAATGGAAGGACATGCGATTTGTGATACCTAGAATTACAAGATTTGATGATTTTCTTATTATTAAGCACATTAAGGTTGTGTTGCCTTCTGCAGGCCTTCTTACTGCGATTCAAAGAAGACATTTCAGTGTGCTGTGTTCTCGTGAGTTATGTTTACAAGGAGACCGTGTAGCTCAAATTTTACATGTTAATTCTGTAATCCCATTTCAGCGAAGTAACACAAAATGGAATAACCAGGAAACACTTATTGTTAATACACACCTGATGTTTCCTCACAGTTCAAATTTATGCTTGCTTCGCCTTCGCCAGGTCTTTTCCTATCCTTGCGCTTGAAGCAAAGGCGTTAATATTGGAGTTTCTTACAATACTGTACTCTGATTTTCTGTTTGTTAAGTTTAACCAAAAATTTTAAATGTGCCATGCAGGTCTACAGGATATTAGAGTATTTGGAAACCTACCAAGTTGAGAACAATCTTCCTCCTATGCCTATTATTCTTTGCGGGTAATTTTCGAGATTCATGTGAAATACTTAACAAAGATTCTCACAATCTTTTTCTTACAATACGGAGTTTTGAATCATGCCATACTCAGGGACTGGAATGGAACTAAGCGTGGCCGTGTATACAAGTTCCTCCGTTCTCAAGGCTTTGTTTCTTCGTATGATACCGCTCGTCGTTATACTGATAATGATGCGGATGCTCATAGGGTTAGTATTCTGCATAGTATTTTTTTTCAAATGATGTTTTGATTTTTTTCACAGTTCGTATTTCTCAAAACCATTTTCTATCGATATAGGTTGTCTTATAATCAACAATGAACCTGAACCTTTTTTTTTTTAAATTACTTTCCTGAATCTATTATCAACAATCTAGAATACCTGCGATTTTTTCATGCCCATTACTCTTGCATAAATACTATAGCTAATAATGAGCACTTGTCTTAGGCATGGTGACTATGTTCTGTTTTTAGTCTGAATGTTTTTTTTAATGCATTAACTGATGAGATTTTCACATTCCAGTGGGTCAGTCATCGGAACCATAGAGGGAATATATGTGGAGTAGACTTTATTTGGCTTCTCAATCCCAATAATCAAAGGAAGCCGTTAAAATCCAGCTGGAATGATGCTGTGTTTGGTATAATAAAGGTTTGTAGTGGTACATTTCCCATGGGTATGCATGAAGCTTTCACTGGAATATGAATCCTAATTAGTGGTGATGATAGTGGTTTTTCGCTGACGAAAGTTAAATGGAAAAGCACATGTGCTGTCTTTGACCTTTGTTTCACATGAAAGTAAGCCATACATGTTTGTGCAGTCTAAATTGAATGAGGCTGGTTTCAAGGACATGGATGCGTTTTGTTTCTTCAAATCTGGTTACGAAAACAATGGGTATGTAACACTTTCGGAATTCCATGAAGCTCTTCAACATGTGAGTTTATTTCTGTTCTGTTGGTTAATTTCCTTCGTTGCTGCTGATGCTAGTCTGTAAGTGGCGGCTGATTTGGTCTATTATGTATTTTTAGCTGGATTTAACTGAAAAAAGTTACGAGGGTCTCAGTGATACAGAAGTAGAAGATCTTTTTAATGTTGCTGATGCGGATTCAAACGGACTAATTGATTTTGAGGAGTTTCAGGTAGATATTTTAATTCATATTTAAATGTCATGGATTATAGACTGCATATTCTATTTATTTGTCGTCTTATGCAAGCCGTTTTTACCTACCTTCCTGCATAGATGATGTTGAACACATTCTCTGGAAACTCTCCACGCCTTATGTACGAGGACAATAAAGGAACCAATGAAACAAATTTGTCATTTCAAATGTCTGATATAATTAATCAGAGCCCAACATTTGGGAGCCCTAGATGCCTGTCAACAAGCATCGAGTTCAATGATACATTTGGAAATGAAACCAATGATAATGAATGCAACGTCCAAGAGACCACATTCGGCTTTGATGTTGAACAGGCATCTTTATTTCCTCCAGAGGTAGAGAGAGGGACGTGGCCAGAAAACTATTTGTTGTCCGACCATGCCACCCTGACGGTTGTTTTTACTCCTGTAAGGCTTCGATGTGTAAATGAATATGATTATTAGCTCCCCATTTCCGTGCTTATAGTTTCAACTCTGATAAGCTGGAGCTGCATTATCATAGCGCTACTAAAATGTGTGTGCCTTGAAAAAATCTGGTCTCTCCTAATATGACCGTTTCTGTGGCTGTACAAGACCTATACCTGTACACAAAGGTTTGGCCGTGTAATACAGAGTTCACCTCTTTTATTCAGCAGCAGCATCCTCCTGAAAGTGAGATTTTTGGCTGGACTTTCAACCATCAGCATTTTACAGGGAGTCCAATGTACATTTATTGTACATGCACTTACAGTGATGGGATGTAACTAAAAATTTGTATATAGTGCTTTGCCATGGCTGGCAAGAAACGAAACAAAACCAATATTGGTAAACCACGGAACTCTTTTGTTAAATTTATTGCTTGATTGCAAGCAACATTAATGTTGACCATAAAAATTCCATTTTTCATTCAAACCTAAATGTGTCACCTTTTACAAATTATCGGCAGTTTTTCTGTGAACTACCAAGCTGAAACAACAGATTATATACCTGTTGTCCTGATCTTTTTGAGAAAACATGTTCAGATTCATCCTCAAAAAGTGGATACATACCATCAGCAGAAACTAGTATATCTTTTTATTCTAAGAAGCCGAAACTATCATCCTCTAGAAGCAGCTTTGCACGTAAGGAAGAAGAAAGCAAAATGGGAAGAGTATGGGAGGGAAGCTCATATCGAGGATCCATGTTTTTGGAAACGGTATTGATTTCAAGATGCATAATGCATTGTCTTTCTCAAGCTTTTATCATTGTTGTGGTTTTAAAAGCAGCTGATTCCATTTTGTTGTGATAAGGTTAGATAATGATGAAACATGTACAAAGAACTTCATTCAAGCTGCATTATTTTGAGCCAAAAGAAAGATTGGGTAGTACCAATATTCTACTATGAACCTGCTGGAACCCTTTTCTCAAGGAGATTGCTGAGTTGGACACAGGAAGCTATACGTTATGAAAACGGTGGCATCAGGTGCCACAGCAAAGCTGCACATATTCATCAATAATACATGAACAAAGATGATTTGACTTTCAATTTGGTGAGACCGTTGCTCCTTAAAGGATTCTGATCAATCCTATCATAAATGACATTAGTTTAAAGCACATAGGCCTATAGAATGGCATGTAGCAGTGATGAGACAGGACTCAGTTTAAAGCATAGACCTATAAAGTGGCATGTGGCAGTGATGACACAAGGTTCAGTTGACGATGATGTTTGTTGACAGATACGGATCTATATTGATTTTGCAAAAGGCCATGCTTGGTATCAGTAAACTTCTCTGTATGCTATTTATAAACCTTTCAAGCTTAACGGTGTTTCTCAATTAGATTCTCTGTTTTTATCAATGCTACAGAGCACTGAACATGATAAAAAGTAGTAAAATATGCTGCGACGTTGAACCATGTTCCTGATTTTATTAAACATACATAATAACAATATGTGGGACCATTATTTAGAGTGATGGTAATGTGCTAGTTTTTCAAGTTATCTGCTCTGAACCTCAGCCACTCAAAAAAAGTTAACCGTTTGTTCATCTACTAACACTCTTCAGACGCCACCTAAAAGATTCGTAATTGATCCCACTGTGATGACCCTTTCTATACAAAATAGCAATACAGACCCTGCTTGGAAGATCCCAAATTGAATCCAGTGTGCTGACCCTTTACAAAATAATAGCAGTACATGTGAAACAACAGAAAAAGAGCTCTTCTTGTGGGCCCTAGGTGAGGAACTTGTCCTGGTATTTCCTTACAAGAGCAGGTAGGAGAACAAAGATCAGGTTTGACGTCTGGAAAACAGAGGATCACAAAGCATGGTATCCATAACTAAACTCTAGAGGCATTCTAATCTTTGTTCATGATAATCTGACTGACATTGCAAGATGTTTCTGACAAGAAATGTGTGCAGACTCAGAACTTACATGCTTGTGTAGATGCTAAAATACTTGCATCTCCTTGTTATTCCTTGAATTTATTAAGAAGTATCATGACTTATTCCTTGAATTTATTAAGAAGTATAATGCTCATCCTGTATACTCTGGGAGAATTGGTGGATGAACACAGCTTTGAACCCATGTCTTCCGACTTAAAAACCCATGTCTTCCGACTTAAAAAATCAAGCACATGACATCACTTCTAAGGACGGTCCCTAATTCATAATTCCTTGACCCTAGCACTGGAACTTACTTAAGCCCTGGGATGTGCTTAACAGAAAGTCAGCGGTACATGCGAATGCATATTCTTCTGTTCCAACGTGCTTGACCTGCAAAATCTGACTAATCATTATAACATTGACGACATACGACATTCAAAATATGCCCTGGCCGACCTTGCTGGAACCGAAAGGATCACGCCGTTTCGACCATACCAAATCAAATCGAATCGTTTTGCATTAAAGCAACTCACACAAGGCAGGTACCGTAAAGCACAACATTTCTTTATTCCAGTGGCACAAAGCTTGTGCAATGATAGAAATCAGGAACATTCATTCCTCGACAAATTCGCTACTGCTATTAATTAAATAGGACACCGGATTCATGCACCTGTGGTTACGTCCTTGGGGAGATTGCCCTTTCGTGCAACGATCTTGGTCCAATTTCAGAGCAGAGACGATGATAATAAGCAAGCAAGAAATTTGGTGGATCCAAATCTAGTGAAAGCTTTCCGGACAAGGATACTCATAGTCATGATCATAGCGGAGAATGATGATGGGAAGCTGAGAAGATTTGGTCGTGGCATTCAAGCCAAAGCCACACCTTACAGACCTAGGTCAGCCCAGAAAAATCTTTGGCGATTAACCTAGGATCAACTTTTCAAATTGGTCTGCATATTATGGTTTACATTTTCTTTCTTTCTTTCTTTTTTCAGAGGAGAATACTCCATTGCGGTGTTTATGGTTGGAATATGCTTTCAAACTAGCATGTAGGGTAGATTTCCAACTAGTATCTTCAGGGTGCAAAGCTTATGAGGTAAGTGTTATAATTGGAAACAATAGTTTCAATAAAACAATCAGCACACTAAAGAAATTATTAGAACGAACGTTAAAGACAGAAAATATTGCATGGTAGCAGATTAAATAAATAGACTCTGTAAATCATTGTAAACTCCAACAAAGGTTTGTTGTAAAAGCCAAATGAAAACAACACAACGAAAGAAAATAGCACAAGAACACAAAGATTTACGTGGTTTGGGTTTTTTTTACCCTACCTCCACAACAATGTTGATCTACCTTTTATTTTGCTCAAATCTTAAGGACACAACCCATCCTTATAGCTTTTCCAAGCACCCAATCTGTTACTCCAACAGATTTTTGATCCCAAACCCTTGTTTCCAAGGTGAAACCTCAATACAATGCTTCCACATCAAAAACACACCCATAAAAGTTACCCTAAGTCTTCTATTTATAAAGAAATATCAGGACCAAATCTCAATCATAACACATGGGATAAAACACATCCTCACATAAACATCATTTTACAAATTGATTTTTTATTTTTATTTTTATAATTATTTAAAATGCAACATCCTTTTAAAAACATAAAAGAAAATATAACAAATAATACTAGCTTATATATATAAATTGGCCGAGCTGATTTAAAAAAGAAGAAGATGTTAACCAAGCTTGACTATTGGATGAGGTAATAAGATAACTAAAAACGGAATCACTCATCCCTCCTCTCTACCACTTACCCAATTTAGTTTTACCCTCTAGGTCAAGTTTGCTCTTTGTTTGTTCATGACGTTTTTGAGAAATAAATCTCTTGCATAAATAATGCTAAAAAATGCCATGAACAAATAAAGAAAGAGCAAACTTGACCGAGAGGGTAAAACTAAATTGGGTAAGTGGTAGAGAAATAGAGGAGGGATGAGTGATTCCGTTTTTAGTTATCTTGTTACCTTGTCCAATAGTCGGGCTTGGTTAACTTAATTTTTTTTAAATCATCTTGACCAATTTATACTATTTGCATTCCAAATAATATATACTGGTAAACATAAATTGGTTAAAATAAAAGTTTATATATTTTGTATCTGTTGATGAAGGAATACATTGCACAATTATTGCAACAAACATTATAGAGTTGTATAATAGCATTGAGAAAAGGGCAAAATACAACGCTAACTGTGAACTCAATATGCCTAATCCTCCAATTGTGCAAAACAAACTTCCTGTGCAATTCTACTTTGGAGATGTTTAGCATCTGAAATCTTTTTGTATCTTTGCACATAGAAAGGAGGATGAATCATTAAAGAATCATTGGTCTTGACTCTAGATAGTGCAACAAATGTTAGTCCTGTAAGTTCTTTGATGTAGCGGTTTTGTGGGCTATGAGTAGAATTTAATTATTATTTTTATTTTTTAAGTTATTATAACTATTTGCATTCCAAATAATATATACTGGTAAACATAAATTGGTTAAAATAAAATTTTATATATTTCGTATATGTTGATGAAGGAATACATTGCACAATTATTGCAACAAACATTAATAGCATTGAGCAAAAGGCAAAATACAATGATAATCGTGAACTCAATATGCCTAATCTTCCAATTGTGCAAAATAAACTTTCTGTGCAATTCTATTTTGGAGATGTTTAGCATCTAAAATCTTTCTGTATCTTTGCACAAAGAAAGGAGGATAAATCTTCAAAGAATCAATGATCTAGACTCTAGATAATGCTACAAATGTTAGACCCGTAACTTCTCTTGAACCAATGTCAATTGTAGCCTTATCTAGTGTCATTCTTTGAGATTTATGAATAGTCATGGCCCATACGAACCGTAACGGTATTTGATGAGATGCTCCTCGGACCATAGGTATAATTGGCACATGATGAGGATTACCATTATCAAATGCACATCCAATGTAGAAGTCAAAATCAACAATAACATACAATGGTAATGCAGGTGGCTGTTTACCTTGAGGATACATAATACTGTGAATTGTGTCAAGTGCATTATTCACCAATCCTGCTTCTGGCCAAAGGTTAACGGTGAGCATTACCCTTGCACCTTCACATATAAGTAGAGATCGCTCTATATCATCACTGTTATCATCTGAGATTCTGAATCCATGGGGATCTCTATTTGCTACACACAATGCAACAGGTCTCTACATTGTTTGCAACATCTTCTTATTGTGTAAATGGACTTTATCCTTTGTATCATATAAGTATATTGATTCTTCAAAACCATCTAATCCACTCAAAGTGGATGAAAGATTCATTCGAGTAGCCAATAAATTATAATCTTCATCATGGCTTTTTCCTTCTCTGATATGCATCAATACTTCCCTAAATATTTGTTGTTGAGGATCATTTCCAGACTGATGAAAAATTGTATCCAAAATAACAAATGTATCAAATGATTCCCAAATCCCTATAATATTTGGATTTTTGGATGCATAAGGCACAACATCAAGCACAGAAGGAAGCTGACCCAAATCACTTATCAATATAATTGATCTTCCTCCAAAAACTTCATTGTGATGTTCTAGAAAAATTTCTCTTAGTTGTCTATCAATGCTTTGTAATAATCTTCCTCCCACAAAACTCATTTCATCAATTACTATATATCTTACCTATGATAGTTGATGTTGCATACTTATCTTTGCAAATGGAGAGAGTTTTTTATAGGCACCTATTCTAATGTTCAAACTGGAATGAATGGTTGTTGCATTAATGTTAAATTCTACAGCTCCTGTGGATGCCATTACAAGTAAAGCATTATGTTTTTCATTGCAGTATTTCATGAAAGCATTACGAAGCACGCCTGTGAGAAATGACTTTCCCATACCAGCTGTTCCTTGGATAATCATTCTTAAAGGGGAAACAACTTCATCTATTGACTGTGGAAACCATGCACATGTGGAGATCCGCGATGTTGCCACTCATATCGTGTCCAATAGTCAACAATATGGAACTCATTCATCAAAACTATTTTAAGAAAGGCAATGTGACAACGATGTATGAACTCTGCAGCTATATGCGAATTTTCTATGATATTACTTTGCCTCCAACATTTGAGTTCAGATGAGTTCTCAGGTAGATCTCCTTCCATCAAATTATGCAACTTAGGCCAATAGAGATCTACTACACTCAGAGTAAAAAAGATAGTAGGTGCTCCCAATTGATTCACCATGTCAGTTAGCTCTACTTTACATTTTCTCCAATAAGATGGTGTACCACGAATGGATGTACCATATTGCATTAAATTATTAACAATGACATGTGATGGAGCATTATTCAATTGTTCTCGTAGTTCTTCAATAGTTATGAATGCATCAACAATATTTTTTTTTAAAAAAATACAATGGTAGATTCCATTGCCTGTCTCCTTCTAATGATATTATAGACATAATACCTAAAAATAAATGACACATCATTGCTTAAATGTCATAAAAAAAATTATGAATAATGATAATAACAAACAAATAGAGAATTAATATTTACCTGAATCACTTGTGACATCTAAATCTACCATCTTTGTAGCGAATAAGATGTTTTGTATATTCATGAAATTTTACATCTTTAGCTCTATGTTCAAGAAAATTGCATTTTCCTTCAAGAAAAAGACTTGGAAATGCCATCGTAAACAACCCCATCATGTTAAACTCATTAATAGGAGAATTAGACATGGAAGGCCACTGAGTAACATCTGGATCCTGCAATGATGGATTACGCATCCATGCTCTTATCCAATCAATTTCTTTTCTTACAATTCCAACACGTTGTGCAACTGATGATGTGTGACCGATAATGTTTGATTCATTTGTCTGAAGTAAAGGACCTTGAAATTGCAATCTCATTTCTCCATCCTTTTTTGATAATGGAATATAATAAATGCTATGGAAGATGTTAAGATCACATGTATCAGCAACATCATGTAATGCATGCATATCGATCTCGACATCTCGATAGTATGGATCATTTGCCTTCTTAAAAATCAAAGCTTCATAAACCCATCTCTTGTTGACAATGAAATTATACTCGGTGCCCATTGTTGGTGCATTGGCAACATCTGTAGCTTCATTTATTCAATGAAATGAATTTTCTTCTTGTCGACATTGCCTCTTTCGATGCTTACTCTCACTATAATATGGTTATTTTTGATCTTCTTGTAATTGTTGTTCTTCTTCGTGTGTGATTTCTGGAACAGATGTTGCTTGATTAACAAGCATAGGTGCATTTCTAATGTCTTGCAAAAAATGTTTCAAAATTTAAACTAAAAATTGAATTAAACTATTTACTAACTTGAGTATGGGCAAATACCAACTTGCATTTCTTCTTGATTATTTACATTATTAGTATCAATAATGTGGATCATTGCATTGGATGAATTTCCAAGTGATGAGAGGGGATTTGAAGTTAACGTAACCTAAAAAAATATATGCAATGTAAGTATATAAATAAAATGAGAAAATTTCCCTATGATAAATATTTGTTTTGAAATATTAAAAAATGCATAAATTACATACTCCTGAATTTTGTAAGATTAGTTATCATTCTCGTTCACGTTGTTTTGCTTCTCATTTTAGAAATCATCTTCTCTCCTCTGTAGTCATCGATTTTGAATTTTTAGTTTCTATAATCTGTGGTCATCCTCTTCTTTAGTCATGCCCACACGCATGCCCACTGCCATGACCTCCATGAATTGTATTACTTGTTGCAGTAGATGATTGTTGTTGCTGATCTTGAAGAGAGTGTTTTTCACCATCTCTATTAGGATGAATAACAACAGGATCCATGTTTCTGAAAATGCACAAATTCCAATATTGCACCTCTTAATCTTGTAAGACAATGCCCAAGTTCAATATCTATAAATACTGTACCACACCAAAACTGTCATCACCCTAATCTTCACCATGATCATAACCGCCACCATTTTTATTAATAATAAATATTCATTATTGCCCACTATGTATAATAAAAAATATTCATTATTATTGTAATAATAATCATCACCATTTATAATAATAATAACTTTTCAATATTACCCATCATTTATAATAATAAATATTCATTGGTTACCCACGTTGGGGCCTACGTGTGAGGGAATATGAAGAAACAAATGGGAAGCCTAGGGGTCGAGGGCATTAATCGAATGAAGATTCAGATCCCCTACAATGACTCTTTGGCTTCCATGCACATGGTGCATGCATGTGAGGAAATACAAAGAGACAAATGGGAAGCCCAAGGGTCAAGGGATGTCAATCGAATAGAGATTTAGCTCCCTTGTAATGACTCTTTGGCTTTTTGACTTTTCAGATTCAGCTCCCCTGCAGTGACTCTTTGGCTCCCCTGCACATGGTGCATTACGTGAAGGACGACAAATCCACTCCCCCTTCCCCCCCTATCCTACAAGATGAGTTGGCCTCTTGGCCAAAACTAATGTATTTGTCTTCATTTTTTAAAGAAACTCCCCCTTGAAGACAAATCCAACCAACCTTCAAGAGATGTGCACTTTTGATTAAGCTTCAGTTATCCTAAGCTTCTTCCTACAAAAAATGTGTTTTTCAACTATTGTAAGTTTTGTTAAAGCATTAGCAACATTAAGCTTTGTATGGACCTTCTGAACATGCACCAAGTCATCCTCTATGATTTCTCTTATGAAGTAGAATCAGATATCTATATGTTTCATCTTGGCATGAAAGGTAGAATTCTTTGCAAAATGGATTGCACTCAAACTATTACAAAGCACAACATACCTTTGTTGTTTTAATCCAAGAGATTGCAAGAATCTCTTCATCCATAACATCTCCTTGCATGCTTCTGTGAGGGCTACATATTCTAGTTTGGTTGTAGATAAAGTTACTAGTGGTTGTAGACGTGACAACCAACTCACTGCTGCACCACCAAAAATAAATGTGTACACTGAAGTGGAACATCTTGTAGCATTATCAACAACAAATTTTGCATCTACAAAACCTTCAATGTGTATATCAGCATCTCTAAAACATAAGTAATGTTTTTTGTGCTGTTTAAATATTTTAGAATTCATTTAATAGCTAGCTAGTGATTACACCCATAGTTGGTCATAAATTTACTAACTATTCCAACAACATAAGCAATAATCAGGATATGTACAGACCATGACATACATAAATGACCCAACAACAAAAGTATATGGAACATTTTTTACCCTTTCAAAGTCCTCTTTTGACTTTGTATAGTCCTCCTTTGATAAATTAAATTGTGTTGAAAGAGGTGTACTTATAGGTTTTGTATCCTCCATGTTGAAATGTTTTAGAACCTTTCCAATGTAATCTTTGTGACTCAACCACAGCTTCTTCCTTTCTTTGTCCTTGTAAATATTCATTCCAAGAATTTTCTTTGCCTATCCCAAATCCTTCATAGCAAATTCTTTGCCCATTTCCAATTTTAGATGTTTTATTTTTGCCATATCATTTTCAACAATTAACATATCATCAACATACAAAAACACTATAAACTTACCTAAACATCTCTAGAAAAATGCATACAGTGGTCCAGATTATTTCTTTGATAATTCAACTTCTTCACGAAGGTATCAAACCTTTTATACCACTGCCTAGGGGCTTGTTTCAGACCATATAAACTCTTTTTTAGTCTGCAGAGTAGACTTGAACCTTGTTGTTTTTCATATCCTTCTGGCTATTTCATGTATTTTTCCTCCTCCAAATCTCCATGGAAGAATGTCATTTTTATGTCAATTTATTCCAATTCTAAGTCCATGCAAGCCACCAAAGATAGCACTAAATGTATAGAAGAGTGTTTTACCACTGGAGAAAAAATTTCTTGAAAGTCTATGCTTGGTTTCTATGCATAGCCTTTTACCACCAACCTGGCCTTGAAACATTTTTCCCCATTAGCGTTTGTTTTAATTCTATATAGCCACATGAACTCCAAGGGTTTTCTCCCTTTTGGAAACTAAACTAGCTTCCACATTTTGTTCTGCTGGAGTGATGCTCGTTCATCATTCATAGTTGCCTTCTACTTTGCAACATCAGTTCATAGTTCACCACTATCACTGTAAAGTACATAATTCAGTGAGGGAGAGTACCTATTAGGAGGTTTGGTAGCTTTTGTTGACCTTCTAACCTAATGAGACACATCTACAACTTGTTATTCATCATCTTCTTCCGCATTTTCTTATTGTCCTCCATTTTCTCCTTATTGTCCTGAGTTCTCAACTTGCTGCCATGTAATTTCAGCATGCTGTCCAATGTTTCTAGATCCAAAAAATCCATGATTTTCATTATTTTCAACTTCTTTAGTCACCCTAAAAGAAGTTCTCATGTTGTCTGAGCCATTGCTATCCTTGTCATTTATTTGCAGCTCACTAAACATCATGTTTTCTCTAAATTTAACATCCCTTGATTTCACTACATGTTTCAATTTAGGATCCCAAAGTCTAAATCCTAAATGATCTTCTCCATATCCAACAAATATGCAATGTTTAGCCCTGTCTTGCAGCTTAGCTTTGTTCTCCTTTGGAATATGCATAAATGCCTCGCATCAAAAAATTCTTAAATGACTGTATGAAATGTCTTTACCTCTTCAAAAAGCTTCTAAAATAGCGTGATTAATTAAAGAATGTGGAGACCTGTTCACCAAATATGCTGTAGTCTTAACTGCCTCTCCCCAAAACATCTTAGGTAGGCCAACACCTGAAACCATTGTTCTATCACAATCTAACAATGTTCTATTGCATCTTTCAACAACTCCATTTTCCTATGGTATACCAGGAGGGGTACAAATGTGCCTAATTTCTTTTTTATTGCAAAAATTAGCAAATACTTTGGAAGTGTACTTATCACTGTTATCAATTTTTAAACATTCTATTTTCAGACCTGTTTCATTTTCTACTCTTGCAACAAATGTTTTGAAAATTGAAAATACTTCATCTTTTAATTTTATCATATAAACCCAAACCTTTCTTGTATAATCATCTATGAAAGTTACAAAATAAATAGATTCACCAAGAGAAATGGGAGTCATAGGACCACAAAAATTAGAATAGACCAATTCTAACTTATTTTTTTCTGCTATCTAGATCCCTACGGAAGTTTACTCTCCTAGATTTTCCAACTAAATAGTCTTTGCAATCACTTTGGGAAAAAGAAAATACATGAATAAGAGATTGATTTTGGAGTACCTTTAAGCCTAACTAGCTAATGTGTCCAAGACGTATATGCCACACTTCAGAGCTTTCTACATCAGAAACTGTTGCAATAGAGTTGCATGAATCTGCCATCAATGTATATAAGCTACCCTCCTTCTTTCCTTTTATAATGGTCATGATTCCCTTGGAAGGCCTCTAATGTCCACCTCCACTACTGAAATTCAGACCTGAATCATCTAGCTATAGAATTGAAATCAGCTTCTTTGTGACTTCAGAAACATATCTAACATTATCTATTGTCATCTTTGGCATCCCTGCTTGTTGCAGACTTATACCTCCAATTCCAAAAACTTTTAAAGTTTTTCCATTAGCAGCATATACAAGACTAGATTTAACTTCATGATAAGATGTAAAACAAGACTTATCTAAACAAATGTGAAAGAAGACACCTAAGTTAATCAACTAGATGTCACTGCTATGTCCATTTGCCACCATTGTACATAGTTCTTGAACCAGAGAAACTAACATTTTTGTCAGTTACATTTACCTCTAATGTCTTTCTTTTGACTTCTTATCCTTTCCTTTATCTTTCTGTGATTTCTATGCAAAGTAGTCCTTTTTCAAATGATCTTTCTTCTTATAGAACCAACACTATTGAGTTTAGTTTTGCCACATGATACACCTCTATTCTTACTTCTTTCCCTACTTGGGAAACATCTCCTACTTCTCCCTCTTTCCTCTACTACATAAACATTTCTAGATTTAGAAGACTCATCTACTCTTCCTTCTGAATCCTGAAGGGTAGACATGACTTGTTCAAATGTCATAGATGAAACACTCATAGAAGTAGTAATAAATGTCACAATTGCAGATCAAGAATCGAGTAAGGAGTCTAATAGAATAACTAAATCTAGAATAACAATTTTATATTCTTCCAACTTATTCAAAATTTCTATCAACTCATGCAATTGATCTTGGAAAGACACATCAGATCTCTTCTTGCATCTAAAAACTTTCTAATAAATATGAAAGGTATTCAAACCTATTTTTCAATGTTTTCCATAGATCATGTGGATTGATATAAGGTTTAATTGACGCTAAGATCCCAGTGCTTAGGGTTGGATGAATGAAAGATAATGCCTTAGACTTAATTTTTCTCCAATCATCATTGAACATTCTTGTTGGTTAAGAGGGTTCTAGGGCCTGTTGGCACTCCTTTTGTGCTAAAATGGCCTTTATCAGAATGCTCTAGATGTTCCAATTCTTTCTTACCAATCTTTCCATTCTTTGCAGCCTCTCCATCTATTTAGATTTAGCTTCAATACTAGTTATTATAATTAGAAGTGATAGTTTCAATAAAACAATTAGCAAATTAGATCTAAAAATACACTAGAGAAGCTCTGGAGAAATTATTAGAATGTTGTACATTTGAATAAAATGTTAAAGGTAGAAAACATTGTGCTATAGCATATCAAATAGATGCTATAGATCATTGAAAAAACCACTATAAACTCTAGCAAACATTTGTTGTAAAAGTAGAATGAAAATAGTGAAAGAAAATAGCACAAAAACACATAGATTTACATGGTTCGGGTCCTTTTTACCCTACCTTCATAACAATGTTGATCTACCTTCTATTCTGCTCAAATCTTAAGAACACAAGTTGTCCTTATAGCTTTTCCAAACACCCAATTTGTCACTCCAATAGATCTAAGATCTTAGACTCTCATCTTTGAGATAAAACCTCAATACAATTCTTCCACATCACAAACACATCCATAAAGGCTATCCCAAACCTTCTATTTATAAGGAAACATTAGGACCAAATCCCAATCCTAACAAATGTGGGATAAAACACATCCTCACATAAACATCACTTTACAAGCTGACCCCTCCCCCTTTTCTTTTATGATTATTTAAAATGCAACATCCTTTTAAAAACATAAAAAGAAATACAACAAATAATACTAATGTATTTGTCTTCATTTTTCCAATAATAATTGTACTAGCTAAGTTATAGGTCATGCATTTTGGTTTAGCTTGTATTATGATGATTGTTTGCTTGTAAGTTGTTACATGAGTAAATATAGTGTTTTGGTCAACCACATGGGACATATAATGTTATAGTTGAAAAAGGATTATCATGTAACAACATTGCTTTGGTAAAGCATTGTTTGACACCACTCTTGAGTTCAAAACTAGTTAGACATCCTAGAGAAAATCTAAGATGGACTACACCTTAATGTTCAGAGCACCATCTACATGCATAGGATAAGTATACGCCACTTCTTAGTTCATAGTTTAGGAGCGTAGCAAGTTCGCCTCATGAAATTATATAAGTGACATGACCAACATAACACATAATCACACATGACCACAACAAGCACATACAACCACAATGATAAGAGTTTAGACATGTTCATACTTTGACATATCCAACACTAAGCCCTACTCTGAAGAGAAGGGAAATGATCAAGCATCGAAGCCAAAGCTCTTTTGCAAGCCTACATATCCTTGTGATGATGTTCACAAGGACTTAGGGCCCATGTAGTTCTAAGGTGATGGTTAAAATAACATGGAACCCAAAAGGATTTCCATGCTCTTGTGACCCTATTTCTGAGGGAAACAACAATAAAATGGAAAGAGAAAGAACAATGTCAATAGAAATTTTATGCTTAGTTGATGGCAATCATATATAGCCCTGCCTAGTAGGGCCTTAATCTTCCATGTAGCTAGAGTCCATAGACTTGATCTCTCATATTTTCTAGTCACATTTTTGATCTCTTTAACAAGGTTTTTCATTCTATCATTGTTTTGATTTTTTCTATATTATTTTCATTTTTCTTTTTGTGCATTTTACTAAAAGGGTTAAAAAATGCATGAATTTGTTTGTAAAGTTAAGGATCATCATCAACATCATCATCCTTGCATTGCTTCAAAGAAATGAAGTCAAACACGTGTTCTCTTTCACCATTCACCCTTATAAAGGGCTAAATCTTTGCTTATTTGTAATTTTTTCGAATCATCTTTAATTTTTTTCAAATGTCTTTTTTCATCTTCCATTTAGTACTTTTTTGGAATAGTGATGTAGCAAAATTTTTTAATAGGCTTGTTATATGATATTCTTTGCACATGCCCAAACAATCTAAGATGCCATTTTTGTAGTTTATTTAAAATAGAAGTAACTCCAGGTTTTTCTTTACTATTTGTATTATGCATTTTATTTCTTCTTGTAACATTTAATATCTATCTAAGTATTCACATTTTTGTCATGTTGCTTTATTGTTCATGTTTCCTTTGTATTGCTCATAATTTAGCACTATATAAGATAGTGAGCCTCATGGTTGTCCTATAAAATTTTTCCTTTAGTTTTATTGGGATTCTTTATCACATAGAACTCATTAGCTCATCTCTATTTCATTATCCTACGTCAATCCTATTTCATTATCCTACCTCAATCCTATTTCATATATCTTTAAGAACTTCACTATTATCATTTATCCTAGGGAGCCAAATTGTTTGTAGTGAGAGATTTTTTACCTTAAACTATCACTTCTACTTCACCACTATTTATGTTAATTGAAATAGAATTTTTCTCAAGAAAATAGCTCATCCTTTTGGATTTGAAGCAAAAGATTTAGTTGAGAAATAAACCCAACAAAATGAATTGGTTTGTGATCTTGGGTGAGGGAAAAAAGTTAAAATTCTTTCTTCAAAGCCTAGCAACTTGAGGGCAAAGTAGCATAAAATGAAGAAAATTTTCAAAAAGTTAAAAATCATTTTTTCATTGCACAAGTAAACCAATGTGTTTATTGATAGAGGATAGCTTCATTTGATGAAAAGGAGCATTATTTGACCATCTCCAACCATTGAACCATTTAAGCTTAGGATTTTTAGGTTGAGATGTTCATACTATGATATGTTGAAATAACTAAGTGAATAGATCTTATAGAAATATAAGGATATGTATGAACCTTTTTACATCATCCCATGAAGGAATGCTTGGTTGTAGTAAATAGATACAATGATTTAAATCTAATCTAATTAGCTACATCAAAGAAAGACCATGAACCTGGTGATAGGTCCATCGATTCCTTTCACAACAAGTGTCCATCAAATATAAGTGGTTTCCAAAGTAGATTTTGACTAACATGGAGAATTTCAAGTTACCATATTTCTAATCCTACTTCATGCTCTTCAAAGGACCTTTAAAATTATGGAACCAAACAATTTAATTAAAATAGATGAAAAAAGAAAATTGGATTAATGAGCTACTTGTCTTGTCATGTGATAGGTTGGCCTAATTTGTTGTAGCTTGTATTGAATTAAAATTTGTCATGGGTTGTTACCAACTTATATCCTAGAAATCATTTAGTAGCTAGAAGAACTATTTATTAAATGAGATTTTATAGACCAAGTCCCTCATATTCTTTTGGAGTTGTCAAAAAGTCCCATGCTATTTTATGAAATCCTCTTATATAATTGTTAGTGCCCCAAAGGAATTTTGCTAAAAGAAATTGCAAATTTTTAAGAGTTGAGACAAGGGATGCTCAAATAGAAGATCAATATATATGAATGAAAGACAATATGTGTTTAACCACTACTAATTTTCCTTGTAGTAAGAATATTTGGACCTTATTTAAGAATATTCTATTATACTTTGAAGAGCACATGTGATCACAATTTTGTTGTAGAAGTAGAGAGAGATAGAGGAATATCAAGAAGTTTAAATGTATCATTTAGATTAATCCAATTTTAGGGACCTTGTAAGAAAACATTTTATGTAATATTGAATAGAACTCTAGTGGTCTTATCCCACTTCATTAAGTTATTTGAAGTTGCACATTATTTTTCAATAATAGAGATGACATGAGAAATAAAAGTTGTACAATATTTCAGAAGTAGAAAGGTATCATTTACACATCAACTAAGAATAAGTTGTTCAAGAGAATTAGGGAAATGAACTTCTTCTATTTCATGTTTTTGTATAATTAAGAGAGAAGTGAGTTTGGATGTTGTAATAATAAAAGAAATAAGGGGTGATGAGCAGCAAGGTACCCCTACACCCAACCATACAAATCACGAGCATTCACACATAACTCGGTTGAATTCTGAAGACTACAAGCACTTACACACATAGAGTTCTAGCTAGCAAAACCTCAGTTAGAGTGGTCGTTGTCTTCCCAACCTTAGTTAGATTGGTTGTTGTCTTCCCAACCTCACTTATGATCTAAATGATGGTTGAGTGAGATTGAGGCCATTGATTTTTATAAGTTTTCTTTTTATCTTTAAAGTCTAATTCTTCTAGTGTAGGAAATGAAAGACTATCTAATTTTACAATTTCTCTGCTATACCGCTTAACTATCCTTAACATAAACAACCGATCCCATCCTCTATGCACATCTTGAGCATGTCCAAACCACTACTAGGTTACCAGAAGTTGGGCATCACTGGGTTGCCAAGTGTTAGATATATGTTCGAGATGGTCATGCTTATGGTTCTCATAAACTATAATAAGGACTGTAATTGTAAAGTGATAATAATAAAAGCTTTTAGAATTATTAAGATGCTAAAATATTAAAACATTTCAATGCTTAAGTAGTTTAATCCAAATGCTACAAGGAATGTTCAAAAAGCTCATCTTTATTGCCGGTCATGCCAGTGGGCTCAAGTACATTAGCGCTTGAATAAAGAGTCATACACTCTCCAAACTCCTACTGTGGGCACTTCAGAAATACTCTAACTTTCATGGAGACAAATTGCAAGAGGTTCACTACAACTTGAACATAAGATTCCATAAATGCGGTGGGTGCATGCATATTTATAGCAAAAATAGACTTTGCACTGACGAGGCCATGTCAATGCTTGGAGAGATGTGTCGACGTGACCCCATCAACGTGGCCACATTAACAAGGCTCCATTGATGTGGCCTAGTCAACACAGTGCCCGGATGCTTCATCATACCCCCATGACTAAGTGAAAACTCAGCCTCGAGTTTGTTTCAATTTGGAAGATGTGAGATGATTAGCGACACACATAGCAAAACATCTCAAGATACCTATTGACGCTAACAATATACCAAGTGCCTAAGTGTATGGAAGAAATTACAAAATTGTGGTGTTCATGGATAAGAAAGTGGAACACTTTAACAACCATGGACACACAACCCTGCCAAGATGCTAAAGTTGCTAAAGAAGGTCATATAGCTGTTGGTGCTGGTGGTTCTGATAGGCTCTCATCAGCTTCAGGTGCATGTGGTGGTTGAGGCAATGGTTGTGGCTATCCTACGGCTGTTACAACTTCTGGAGGCAATTGGAAAGCCTCCAACAGAGCCCTCATTTTGTCTTCCTTACTTCTGGGGTTGTTCACAGTCCAAGTAGCTTTGCCAATGTGTGTTGGAATAGGAACATCCCAAGGACATGGAAGCATAGGGAAGAGCTCCTTTAAATTGATGAACCAAGCTACAAAATGTCTTCGTTCGATGTCGAACGCTCGGACTGATGCTTGTAGCCACTGGTGGTCATCCATTCGTTGGGCCAGGTTCTCTACAATAGAGCATTTCCCTTCAAAGTGGATGCGAAGAACTTTGAGTTCCACATTTGCTGTTTCCAGCTTTTGCTTTATCTCCTTATGCACCTTGAACTTGCCCTTATATGATGAATACGAGGTGGCCACCTACTTCTCAAGGTCTAATCATATCCTCTTAGTTGTAAGCATGGCTAGGTTTGTGTAATGAAGGTTGGCTAGTTCCGTGTATTCTATCATTTCCTCAATTTGCAATTCCTTGAGACGAATCTTAGCTTGGTTGTAGGCATTTGACCCATCAAAGATGGGTTGCCACACCTTGCCTCCTCCCTTGAGTTGTTGGAGGGCTTGAATCATCTTAGCCTTTGTGACTTGGATATTTTTTCATTAACCTCTTTTTGCAACCCCACTTGGTCCCGGTAGTGATTTTTCACTCGTTCAAACTTGAGGGCCTCATTTTTCCAAGTGGCAATCTCAATGGCTATCTTCTGTCATAAGGCTCAAACTTCCTCCATTAACAGATTGCGATTCTTGGTAGCCAATCTCCTTATATCGATGTTTACCCTAGCTAGCTCCTCCTATTGTTGGTGGATAAAATCCTTCATTTGTTGATTTTCGAGACCAACATTGCGCAGGTGATGAACTTCAGTGGTCAACCCAACATTTTCGTGGTGAACCTCTACCAAGTCCTTATTTAGATGATAAGAACATGCTTCCGCTAAGGACTTGTCAAAGATCACCGACTCGCACTCGTACTCGACCTATTCGAGTTTGATTTGAAGTTGTTGAAGAGCTTCATTTGTGGTGACTTCAGTTGGGCAAGTTGGGCCATCAGTTGGGCAACCTTTGTAGCTAAGCATTGATTTTCTGCCTGAGCTACTTCTAGTGGCCCCTCTAGGATGAGGCATTTTCCCTTTGCCAAGAGTAGCTTCGACTAGGTTGTAGTGATGTTGTCTGGAAGGTTAAAGACATCAAGAAGCGGTTGCCCAGTTCCCACTAGTTAGTCAAAAAATTCTTCATGTTGTGCTACATTAAGTCTACCACTCTGAGTACCTGCAGATGTCTACACATCTCTAAGCCCATGTACATTTGGTACAAGTACTGCAGGTACATTGGGAGCTGTGGCAATTGTATCGGCAACCACGTCTACCATGACTTCCTATCCTTGTTGCTGCATCACTAAGAATTATCCCTTCACCCTCCTCGAAACGCATCAAGAAAGTAGTAGCATTCCTTGAAATTTCTAGAAATAATTCTTGTGTCAGTGACACTATTACTTCTCAGGTGCTAGGGTCTATTTTTACAGGCACTTGTGTTCATGCACCTGAAAGCATCAACCTTGCCCTCTTTAGTAGGTTCACAGATTGAGCCACTTGCTCTAGATGGCTTAAGGTAGGATAGTACATCAAAGGGTCTCCACCACTGCTAGTTTTCGCCTGTTGCTCCTGTTGGCATAGCAGCGATTGTTGGATCTCGCGTATGTGCTCTATGAGTGTGTGCAAGTCTGACCTTGTTGCTTGTGTGGATGGTGGAGGTGGTGGTTGCTCTTTCTATGTTCTTGTTGTGGTAGGGGTTTTATGTTTCATCATTTCATGCCATGAGGCAATTAGGGCATGATGGAGTGTGTCATTGACATATCATGTTACACCTACCCGTTTGCATAGTTTTCTGATCAGGTAGGGAAAGGACAAAGATTGCCTTCCACATTTGTTTTTCGTGAACCGTTTCTCAATTTCTAGGAAGAGTAACTGTCGAAGGTTGATGGGAAATTTCTCACTTAATGCAACGCATGCACGAGTAGAGAAGGCAATGACTTTGCTAGGTCTTACTGTTGGATTCAAGTGGTAAGATGCAATTTTAGAGTAAACCCTTTTTGCGGTGGTCAATGTATCAAACACCTTACGGTCCACCCCATAGCATTACCTAGTCCACTTCGCTTTCACCTCAAGGTTTGCTTGTTTTGAAATTTCTGCCACATCAGCCCTAGTCTTAGGCAACCCAAGGGCTTGTGCGATTACCTCTGTCGAGTAAGATACATGGATATCTTTGATTCTTACTCGTGACCCCGGCTGCTAATTTTTCTAGAAGAGATAGGTTTTGTTCAAGTACCACTCACCACTAGACATGATGATTGGCCACATGGGAGAATTTTGCAGCTAAGTTTTGACTTCCTCTAGTGCACTTTCTAGGAACGGTCCAAAGTTTAACTCTTTCAGGACCATTTGTTGCAACTCTTTCGGCTTGATAGCATTAAGGCAGGCCCTGGTCAAGGTGACCTTAAGCCTTGGCACTCTTGCTGAAGTCTCGTCCCTACACAATTGTTCTCTGGGGGCTTCTTCTTCAGGAATCTGACGGATAGATTCCACATCAGGTTCCTCATGGAGAGGGCTAGTTGCATGTGAGCCCTTTGTGTGCTCTTGAGGTTGCGTGCCCTACCCTTGTTCGGTTCTAGGTTGCTTCTCCTGAATTTGTGATGGTCCTTCCTCCCTCAGACGTCTTGGTTTTGGTACCATCTACAATCACAGCATAACCACGAATTAAAATGTATGTGTGTTACCCCTAAATGGAAATAAGATACCTTCTCATGATGGCTTGGCTATGACAGTGACATGTACATTTTTTTATCTAAGGTGGTGTTTTGATTAACCCTAGCTGTTTGGATTATCCTAGGATGTGTTAAGTTTTGATTAATCCTGGGTGTTTGGATTACCTGAGGGTGCATTAAGTTTTGATTAACCCTAGGTGTTTGGATTGCCCTAGGGTGGTGCGTTAAGTTTTGATTAACCCTGGGTGTTTGGATTACCCTAGGGTGCATTAAGTTTTGATTAACCCTAGGTGTTTGGATTATCCTAGGGTGGTGCATTAAGCTTTGATTAGCCATTGTGTCCTAATATATCGAATCATAGTCCCCCACAATGTAGAGCATACCTCCGGTAGCAAAAGAGTGAAGGAATGGGTAGATGTGGATAAGCGATAGGATGGTGATGTGCTCGGGAAGGAGATTGGATGTGGAAAACTTGAAAAAATCCCCTAGCGTTATGAGCAAATGGACAACATTCTAAGGCACAACGCGTGTATATATAGGGGTTTAGGCACTGCGTCGAGGGGTTGCATAAACAGGGCTACGTCGACGCAGGGCGCTATGTATACGGAGCCATGTTGATGCAGCTATTTAGCTATGTTGACCATCGTTGACTGATGAATTAAAGTCTCAAATCTACTAGTTTTGGCACAAAAATGGAGTCATGCGAAAGCTAAGAGACCTAAGAACATCATGGAACAACAAGGAAGGGACATTAGTGTCAAAAGAAGAGTCAAAGTTAGGAGAATGTCATAATAGGGGACTTGGTGGATGAAGAGCCACACAATGGACAACATAAAAATGGTCAACCAACTATATCAAAGGGGTAGAAGATTAACAACTAGGACCAAAAGATGTGCAAGTGAGTCCTCACCATAGTAGGCTTCAGCCTTGTGTGCCCTTGGACATCGTCAAGCTAGGAGTCCATGAGCCCCATAGTTAATTAATGGCGATCAAAAGTTAATACTCACACCCACAAGAACCAACCAAACAATTTACAAGTTCTAGAAAACCAAGATAGATGATCAAAACATAAAACTGGCAGTGAGGTGAATAATGGAGAGTAATTAACAAAGGTAACGGAACATGTGAAATGGAATTCCTAATCATGGTCACATGAAATCCCTTGTAAAGTTCGTGATTAAGTGACCCGGTAGGATCCATCCTCAATCTAGACCAAAACCAACCACATTTAGTGATTTTGCATCACCATTCTAAGAGTAGTCCATCCCTTGAAACATGAGAGTGCTATCACAAAGCAACCACCATTCCAAAATGGGTGAGATATAGGAAGTGAGAAAGGGGTTGAGTTAGAGGGGACAAGACAAGTCCCATAACTAGTGCTTGTAGCCCTTTAGGGTTGGTCTAAGGGGTGTGCTTTGAATTCCCATGTTTTTTTCTTCTCTTTTTTTGTTTGTTTTTTTTTCTTTTCGACTAGGAACCACACCATGCAAAGACCTAAGCATTTGCACATCGATTTGATTTTGTCTAAGGGGTGTGCTTTGAATTCTCATCGTTTGTTTGTTTGTTTGAAGGATGAGGACTACACCATGCAAGGATGGATTACTATGTAGCTTCTTGTTATGAAGGGATATGGAATGGTAAAAAGTCCATGAGAACATGTTTGCATACAAGGGAATAGAAAAACACAAAGAATTCTGCATTCCCTTGAAATCACAGCCTGTTCAACCCGTTGGATGCTTCTCAAGTGAGGAAACTATGCAAGCCACAAATTATTTAAAGTTGTTTTGAATGAAAGAGGGATTGCATGTTTCCAAAATAGGGAAAACCATAGAGTGGGTAGATGGGTGGATGACGGGACTCACTAGTTAAATGAAATGAAAGTATAACTTAGCTTTCTAAAACCAAAATGCTAAGGTAAGTACTACATATAGTAGGCAAACTATAATAAGCATGCCCTTGTTTGGCACAACCATCTCACCATCGCATATTGTGGAAATAAGACAACTTTATTAGCAAAAATAGATAGAGGGAAATAACTAACATAAAATAGAATAGAACAACTAAAGGTGAAATATATCTATATATATAAAAAAGAGAAAGAGTAGGTAAGAAATGGCAAATGTGTGAACGATGGTGTAAAACAAAAATGTGTAAAAAAATAAATAAAGAAAAGACTTAAGAGACTAGGGTAACTATTTTAGCATGGGTAGCGATCTTCCCCATGACTAAGCTTGGGGGAGAAGATTCAAAAGATGGAATGTGACTGACCATTCAATGAAATGGTAGAAACACTAGCTTAGTGTAGTTCATGGAAGGGTTTTAATTACTGCATGTTGACCAATTGTGTTTTCGTTGGGTCTTCAGGTTTGTGTATGAGTAGGGCTCTAGATGGAAAGGTCTCGGAAACAATATAAGATCCCTCCCATAGTGTTTGAAACTTGGTTCATTGCGACACATGTGTGGGGTTCCAATAGAGAACCTTATCTCCATGTTGAAATGTTACCTTTTGAATCCTAAGGTCATGATTTTGTTTATTATATGTATTATGCACCTCATTTGATGATAGGACTACTAATCGATTCTCATCTAGCACATTTAAGTTGATGAGCCATTCTTGTTGTGCTAGGGACAAGTTAAGACCTAAGTCACTTGTAGTGGATAGTGTTTAGAGTTCTACTTGAATTGGGAGCATTGGTAGTTTTCCGTACACCAACTCATAAGGGGAGTAGCCTATAGGAAGTTTCTAGGTTGAGCGATAGGACTAGAGGGTGTCATTAAGTTTTGTGCTCCAATCCCTCCTATATTTGATAATCATCCTAGTTAGGATTTTTGTAATCTCCTAGTTTGTGACTTTGGCTTGCCCATTAGGTTGGGGGTGATAGGGTGTTGTTAATTTATGTTCTACTTCCAAATGCTACATGAGTTTACGAAAAGTAGCACCTATGAAGTGAGTGCCATTATCTGAAATGAGTGCACGTGACATCCCAAACTTGTTCATGATTTGCTGTTGAAAAAACCGTGTGGCTGTTGTTGAGGAATAGTCTGTGACGGCTGCTGCCTCTACCCACTTGGTGCAGTAGTTCACCACAACAATGATGTACACCTTCTCATTCGACATGGGTGCGATGGGGTCCATGAAGTTGATGCCCCAAATGTCGAAGGGTTCGAGTGGCTGAATCCACTGTTGAGGTCCCTGCATTCTTGTCATCATCCCACCATCTCTTTAAAATTGCTCATAGGAGTGGACGAACCATCTTTGAAGAGTATAGGCCAATAGTATCCTACAAGTAGGATCTTAATGGTCATGTGCCTTCCTACATAATGGCCCCCCACAAGGGTCCTCATGAGCATCTTAGAGGAAACACAATTGATCTACATCAGGGATACACCATCGAACCAAGCCATCTACACACACCTTGTAAAGGTGTCCATTAATTTCCATGAAGTGCTTGGCTCTGTGAAGAAACCGTTGTTTCTTCTAATGATGCAACTCCTTTGATAGCTCTTGTGTAAGAAGAAAGGTAAGGATGTTGTTAAACAATTTGCTTCTATGGAAGCCTCCTTTGTGATTGCTCTAGCAATGAGGAGTTCATCTGGAAACTGGTTAGAGAGTGGGTTCTCCTCCTCTGTGCTATTCCATCATAACTGAGATAAGTGATTGGCCATCACATTCTCAATTTCCTTTTCGTCTACCATAGTAAGATCAAATTCTTAAAGGATCATGACCCATTGTATGACACAAGGGCTCACTATTGGTTTGTTCATAAGGAACTAGATGGCATTGTGGTCTGTACGCACAAACACCTTGTATCTAAGCACATAGTGGTGGAACTTTTCCAAGGTGAACACCATTGCCATTAACTCCATTGTGGTGGTGGTGTAATTTAGCTGAGCACCTACAATACTGTAGCTTGCATAGTGGATGTAATATAGGTGATTCTAGTCTTCCAACTGTGTGAGAATGGCTCCCAACGCATAATTAGACACATCCGTCATGATGTGAAAAGATCTAGACCAATTAGGGGCTCATAGAATTGGAGTCTCTATGAGTTTTTGCTTCAGTGTTTGGAATGCAGATTCACATTTCCTAGTCTAGACAAATGGGGCATCTTTCTTGGTTAGCTCCACCAACAGCTTGGTGATCTTTGAAAAATTCTCAATGAAGCGCCGATAGTAACCAATGTGTCCAAGGAACGACTGGACATCCCTTATAGTTCCTGACTGATTGGTGATTCCTTGGATAACGCTGATTTTCTTAGAATCCACTCCAATCTCTGCTTATGAAATTTGATGCCCCAAAATAATGCCTTCTTGGACCATTAGGTGGCTCTTTTGCTAGTTGAGCCGTAAGTTAGTTTCTACACATCGCTTCAAAACCTGCTCAAGGCAGTCCAAGGCTTGCTCGAATGTTGACCCATAGGTGGAGAAGTCATCCATAAAAACTTCTATACCATTGTTGATTTGCTGCTGGAAGATGCTTAGGACAAGGCATTGGAAGGTTGTGAGCACGTTGCATAGGCCAAAGGGCATCTTCGTGTATGTGAAATTCCCCTAGGTGCTCGTAAATGGTGTCTTGGCCTAGTCCTCTAGCACAATCTGGATTTGGTTATAGCCACTACAACCATCCAAGAAGTTATAGTAACAATGCCCCAAAATGGTATCCAACACCTGGTCCACAAATGGGAGTGGGAAATGATCCTTAAAGGTTACCATGTTTAGTAATTGAAAATCGATACAGACCATCCATTTACCATCCTTTTTTGGCACAATATTGAGTGGGCTGGCCCACTCACTATTTGCAATGGGGTAGATGAATCTTGCCTTCAGAAATTACTCAATTTCATCTTTGAAGACATGTTTAAGTTTGGGATTCAATCATCTTTGTGGCTATCGTTGTGGCTTCATGGAAGGGTTGATATAGATTTGATGTTGGCATATCCTAGGATCAATCCTTGTTAACTCAGGATATGACCATGCAAAGGTAGTCAACCACTTGTTCACCATCCTTAGGAACTTCTTCTTTTGCTCAGGAGCAAGAGTGACATTGATTATTACCAGCTTACCATTTTGCAAGAATGCATATTCTAGATTGACTGGTAAGGGCTTTAGTTCTAGGGGCTCATGTTTAAAGCTTTTAGGGGACTGCAGCTTTCCCTAATTGGTAGCATCATTAGTAGTGGAAAGTTGCTGATGGACCTATTCTATGCTCCCCATATAGGTACATACAAGGCTCTAAGAAGATTCCATGCATAGGGAGTTACTATCAGAATTAGCGGTTAGCCACTAGGTGCCTTCTTCATTAGTGGCTGCTGTGTACAGCATCATTGAATTTGTGATTCGGTAGCACACCAACTACAAGTTTGAATGGATGTTTGCTTAGTAGAATAGAGTTGCTGCATATAGTTGCACCCAGAATCGCTGTACACAATGCATGGGACATGCTTCTTCTTGATCTTCCCAAAATGATTTTCCTTGGAGATTTCAAAGGAGAGATCCTAGAGTCCCAAACGTGCATCCACCGTGCTGAGCCATGGTCTTCCCATTATAATATGGAATTCCCCATTGTAGTTATTGACATAGATCATTAGGAAATCAACAGGGTAGGACCACCCATAAATGGTGGTCATAATATCTTCTACCAATCCTAAGGGCATAGTGATGGATTGGTCTGCCAACTGGAGCCGAATGTCGCTTTTCTTCAACGGGGGCAGGTTCTAGGTCTTGTACATATAATGTGAAATTAGGTTGACACCTGACCCTGAATCCAAAAGAGCTTTGTATGGTTGGTTCCCTACTACCTGAAGGTATATGAAGGGGCTTCCTGGATTAGTCAATTTTTGAGGGAGATGACCTACCTTAATCAAGTCCATCACAACATGTGTTAACATGATAGTTTGCATGTTGGAAGGTGTTTGGTTCAAAGATTGCTTGAAGGATTGAGTGTTAGAGGAAGTTGGAGATGTAGGGGCACTAGTCGTAGATAAGTGTGAGGGTGTGTTTAGGTTATTAAGCAAGAAAAAAGAATGTTTCCATGGTTTTGATTCTGACTTGCTCGGTTGGGAAGCCATTTGTAAATTGATGGCCCTCATGGCATTATGTTGCTGTGGCTATGGAGGTATTTCTCCTTGCATGGGCAGAGCAGGAGGTAGCTGAGTTGAGGGATGATGAATAGGTATGGTAGAAGAAGGTGGCGGAGGATAGTGCAAATGTGGGTTTTGCCCCTTAGGTAATGGAGATTTGGCCTGAAAGTATTCTGGAGGATAGTAATGATTTTGAATGGTTGCATGACTAAAAGACTCCCATGGAGAGATTGGCTGTTGAACGCAGTACCCATAAGGATCTAGCTGCTAGTAAGGGTATTTTTTCCTTGGGGGTGGCATCCCCCACGACTGTGGGTGTTGCCACTATTGGTAGTGTTCATATAGTTGTGGCAAAGCCCCACTTGGATAATTTCCCTATTGTTGGTGGAATTACCTGGAATTGCCTTGGGGATAAGGCAATATCCAGGGTGTTTGCCTTTTTGCTAAGTGAGGATTCAGAGCAAACATCCTTGACTCTTGCAAATGTGACACCATGGGACATCATCCCTTAGGATTTTCGTACTAGCATACATCACATCCATTATCTTCCTTGGTGTTCGAGTTTGCAACCTATTCTACTGTAGCAACCTTGCCCTTACCTTTGTGGTAGGCATGTTCAGCCTCTTTCCTCCTTCGTCAATCTGGATCATTACGTTGTTCTTTGGATTCTTTGATGATTTTTAGAACACTTTGGAATTTTTCATTCAAAGAATCCCACATCTTGTTCACCTTAGCCAAAATTTCAAAAGTGAATTTTTATATAGGTAAAGTCTTATTATTCATTGCTGCATCCAGAGATGACTCCTCCTCATCTTCACAGAATCAGACCTCCCTCTTTTGGATGGAAGGGTCTCGATTATATTCCTTTGCACTTTTCTGTTTCTGTAGTTCCCCCTCTTCCTTGGCTACCTACTCAATTAATCGCTAAAGCTGATGAGCCCTTAACTCAGATAGTCATCCTTGAGCATAAATGCCAAGGGTCCTTATTTCAAAAAGAAGCCCATCTATGACATGGCTGAGCTACTCCCATTGAGAGTAGCCATGACCAAGGCATTGGTGCAACAATGAGTAATATCTAGTCATGGCTACATCTAAGGGCTCATGACTACCTTGTTTTCACCCCTAGATTTTTCATCTTAGATTAGACACCCTGAAGTAATTTTGATATTTGTCATTGAAGAGCTTCAGCATCATATTCCATCACCTAATCAACTCTAGCTCCAAAGACTGGTACCAGATTTTTGCCTCCTTAATGAGTGTTTGGGGGAATAGCTTAAGTTTTTGCCATTCATTTTCAATATTATGCATGGTGTAGGCATCATGAAATGCTTGCAAGTGAGTTTTCAGATCACAATTATATCCCCCTTCAAACCTGGGAATGTTGTTCATATCGAGGTGCTTGATTTGGCTATCTTCCAAATGCCTGGTAGGTATGTGAACTACCTCTGCTATGTTGAGCATGATTCGAGTGGTAAGAAATGGTTCATCAAGGTCATGGTCTTGAGGATGGCCATGGAATCCATGAAAATCTTTGCTACCTATCCTTTCATGACGGTGATCCTCTAGTGACTGCTCATGCTATCAATCATGACATTCCCATCAGTGTCCTTGATCACATCGATCTTGATGATCATCCCCATCATGATCCCTCCTATGATTGTTGCGGTCATATTTAGAACTTGATGAAGCTAAAGTGGAAAGCAAGGAATGGGATGAGGGGGCAGGACTACCACCGCCACTGTGTCGATCACCTCCTCTCCCATGACGATGGTCTCGATCTTCATGTCCATCTTCACCTTCACCATGATGTTGTCCGGGAGATCCCTCAACATCTTGGAACTCTAGGTTGCTTGACCCTTTACTCTATATGATGGATTGGATGTTCTAACATGGAAGTGAAGATGTGGAAGAATGAGAACTACGAGGAATAGGTCCCTCATCATCGTGTTGGGCTAGCAGGGATAAAGGGTTGCTAGACCATTTGCCCTTTGCTCATTCATGGTGTTGTGTGTGCTGCAGGTCTTGCTTATGCTATGCCGCATTTGGATGATAGTCATGATAATCGTGATCCTACATCATGTACTCCTCAACTCGGTCTTGAATGCCCAATCTGGTGAGAGTTTGGAGTAGCATTTCAGGAACTGATCGATCAGGGGGCAATATAACGTTGCCCTTCATGTCCCACCATTGCATTTGCTCATCCTAATGCAAGATGAAGGTGAAGTTGGGTACATATTCATCTGGATGAGTATATATCACCTAATATTCCTAGGGCACTTATGGATTGGATTCATCTCGCATGTGGAAAGAAGAGATATTAGTGTTAAAAAACAAATAACTTAGTCATTGAGTGTGAGTAGATTTTAACATAATAGGTTCATTCCAACATGGTAAGTGATGATCTTGCTAAGGCTAGATAGCACACGGAAGACTAATAGTCCTTGGAAATGGCACCAATGATGAGTGGCAAGGTACCCCTATGCCCAACCATACAAATCACAAGTTTTCATGCATAACCTGATCGAATTCCGAAGACTGCAAGCACTTACGTACATAGAGTTCTAGCTAGCAAAACCTCAGTTAGAGCAATTATTATCTTCCCAACCTCACTTATGATCTAAAAGATGGTTGAGTGAGATTGAGGTCATTGATTTTTATAAGTTTTCTTTTTATCTTTAAAGTCTAATTCTTCTAGTGTAGGAAATGAAAGACTATCTAATTTTACGATTGCTCTACTCTACTACTTAACTATCCCTAGCATAAACAACCAATCCCATCTTCTGTGCACATCCTGTCATGTCCAAACCACTACTGGGTTACCAAGTGTTAGATATATGTTCGAGATGGTCATGATTATGATTCTTGTAAACTATAACAAGGACTATAACTATAAAGTGATAATAATAAAAGATTTTGGAATTATTGAGATGTTAAAATATTAAAAAATTTCAATGCTTAAATAGTTTAATCCAAATGCTGCAAGGAATGTTCAAAAAGCTCATCTTTAGTACCGGTCACACCAATGGGCTCAGGTACATTAGCGTTTGAATAAATAGCCGTACACTCTCCAAACTCCTGCTGTGGGCACTTGGGAAATACTCTAACTTTCACAGAGATAAACTGCAAGATCTTGTCTATAACTTGAACATAAGATGCCATAAATGCGGCTGGTGCACACATATTTATAGAAGAAATAGATTTTGCTTTGATGAGGTCATGTCAATGCTTGGAGAGATGCATCAATGTGACCCTGTCAACATGACCACATTAACAAGGCTCTGTCAATGTGGCCTAGTCAATGTAGTGACTGGATGCTTCATCAAGGGGGTAAGGGATAACCTTGTTGAACTGAGTGACTCAAGAATATTCTCTTAGAGATTTTAATAATAATTGAAATTTTCATTGATTCTTTAGATAGCAACATGTTAACATGATTCATTTAATTGGATCCTAGTTGAAGTTATCTTAGAGTAACATTAAGATAATCCCAACTAATCCTATCATATCCCTTTGCAAAGACAAGTTTGATTAAACAATAATTATGTTGATTGTTCTTTGTTAGTTGCATATTGTTCATTTCAAGGATGAAATTATTTAGAATGTAACAAAAAGGGAAAAACCTAATTGCTTATGATTAATAAGATTTTCAAGATAAGATTGAAGTTTTTTTGCTCCTACCTTGGTAATAATTTTATAGAATATTGAAAGCAAAGTTATAGGGCACTAGTTCTTTATATGATAAAGATCTCCAACTTTAGGAATAACTTTGATAAACCTCTCACTTAAATAATAGTCCAATAAAGCTTCATCAATAGCTTCCTTATAAGCACCATAAAAATCATCTTTAATCTATTGTCAAAAATGCTTGTAAACTTCTAATGGAAGACTACCAGGATCAAAGGTCTTTCCATTGTTGAGTTAAGTTGAAGTTGTGTCAAGTTCATCCAAGGATAAGTACTTGGAGTGAGGTATTAGGATAATTATAGTTTTTTGAATTGTGCCAATAATGTTTTGGAATTCATTAATGCCAACTTCATATTTTTCCAAAAGCTTTGCATAAAAATTTGCAAACTTATCAAGAATTCCTTTAGTATAGGTAATAGACTATATATGTCATGTCTCTATTCTTGAATGGTATCATTGCATAACAAATATGATGTCTCTTAATACCTATACATCTATAAGTTAAAGGAATTTGACTTAACCATAAGATTGTCAAATTTCTATTCAATGAGTAAAGATTATTATCAAGAGATTCATAGGAAAAACAATACTTGATGGATCATGTTATGATGTCTTACTTTGCTAATCTTCTCCTTAGTACCTCACTAGGGTATAGGCCTTCATCACACTCATGAAATTATAAACGTATGTGTGTTACATTTTTCCCAAGGGTCAATATATTATTTGTAATCGAATCCAAGTCACATAGAAGTCTACATGTCATCCATACATTAGTCTAGTAACGTCAATTCAACAAAATAGGGTATCTTAGTTCTTTCAAATCTTTTAACTTAGTTTTTGGACTTGAAACCATTCCCAATGTTTAGTACCTATCGAGGAGATTCCAATGGTATTAGTTTCATCTTGATTGGACTTATGGCTTGGAAGATATCATTATTTAAAGTTTTTTATTTTGTGTGCCATAAAAAAATAATAAATGGTAAAAAACAAAAGAAAGTTAATGTCAAAATTTTTGGATTTGAAGTTGAACCCATGACCTACAAGTTAGCAACCCAATGACTTAAACCCATCTCTACTAACCACTAATGCTAGCTTACTAGATGTTTATATTTATGTATGTATATATATAGTAAAAAATCAAAAAATAAATAAAGATAAAAAAATTTAAAGAAAAATTATTTTTAAAATAGTCAACCTTAGGGCCTAGTAGCCTTGTAGTAGTGTTATTGTAGCTATTATTGTAGTGGTTAGTTAACTCTTGGTGTCATACACCATGACAAACACTCAATGCTATGCATCTAAAAACCCCTCTTATCATGTCTACTTGTTTTGCTGCCCTTACCCTCATCTATTGCCATCCACCATTGTCCATGAACTATACCTATCTCCACCATTTTTGCCTTGCCTACTTGCCACAATTACCATAAGCATTGGTGGATATTGATTCCTTTAGTGACCACAGTGATCTTGAGCATAAGTGGATACTGCTTCCTTTGGCAACTATGGTGACCATGAGCACCATCGAATACTACCTTCTTTGGCAAACATAGCTATTGTAAGAATTGTTGAATATTGCCTCCTCTAGTGATTTTGGCATTTATAGTTTTCCATTATTTGATGGAAAATTTCATAAGTCCATTAAATGGTTGAGAAATATGAAATATGTCAAGTGAAGAAAAAATTTGAATTTGATGTTTTGGTGGGTGGAAGAAAAATATAAATTTTAAAATGCAAAGATAAAAATTTGTAATTAAGCATGCTTGTTCTAAAATAGTACTGGGATGGATGACCTCTTAGAAGGTTTTAAATTTTGTGCTCAATCTTTTGAAATTTGGAAGCCATAAATTTTGATTTTGGAAGTCTTCTTTGATAAACGAAGAGTTGTTTCTAGTAGATTTTGAACTTTCAAATATAGTTTTGAAGTTAGATCTACCCTATGGAGCTCCAAAAATTAGTTTCTCCTTACCTCAAAATTGTGCCTCAAGATGCTCAGAGATCCAATTTAGCATAACTTAAACATATGATGTCTAATAAAGTCAATTTTTGTTGCTTTGTGATATTATGTCTACGATATCGTAGCAATAATGTCATAGATACAATATTGTAAACCATGCTATGTCATCAATGATACAATGTCTTGGGATGTGTGCAATCCTATAAATACCAACACTTGGATGCACAATCAACAACTTTTCATTCCATCTTAGGGAAACTCGTGTAGTTTGTTTTCTTAGTTAGCAATAGAATGAATGCCTATATTGTGATGTTTAGCAGTTGAAAAGAATTTTTATGGGAGTGAATTGTATTTGGATGCAATTCATGATTATAATAAAGATCAAGATTTATTTCCCTCATTATAGCATTCACTTAGTTTTATTTTTTTATTTAGCATAATTTCTATGTTTCCTTAGCTTAATCTAGTAGTTAGAGGCCTATGCATATACCCGTCTGCTTGTTGTTGCGAGAGCCTATCCGGGCTCCTAGTTCTGAAAAAGGATCTCTTTTTTGTACAGTTATCGTCAGAACTAGTGTCCGGTTGGATATTTACACTCTATAAATTTTAAAATGCAAAGATAAAAATTTGTAATTAAGCATGCTTGTTCTAAAATAGTACTGGGATGGATGACCTCTTAGAAGGTTTTAAATTTTGTGCTCAATCTTTTGAAATTTGGAAGCCATAAATTTTGATTTTGGAAGTCTTCTTTGATAAACGAAGAGTTGTTTCTAGTAGATTTTGAACTTTCAAATATAGTTTTGAAGTTAGATCTACCCTATGGAGCTCCAAAAATTAGTTTCTCCTTAC
>MNCI01029601.1:66342-93541 GCA_015680685.1 Gnetum montanum
GAGTTCGACCGGATCGCGTGTGCGATGCTCGTTTCGTATGGTTGAGTGTAGGGGTACCTTGCCACTCATTAGTTGTCATCATTATCATCCTAGCCTTGTTTCAACAAAATGGTATCTTGAGTTTCTTTTACATTCACATAACATCATATTAAAGTCACCATCAAAATTCTAAGGTATTTGAGAAATAATTCTAGAAGTACAGCTATTAGGCACATACATTAAAGAAAAACTTGTAGAAGTTCCATTGATGTTTGTTACTAACCAAGCTACAAAGTTATCTATAAAGTTACCTAAAGATAAATTTTGTTGGGACCATCTAGGATGTGCTCAAACAACAACTCCTTCTCTATTATCCATGTGGTTAGTAAAAGAGGTAAGAAATTTAGGAGTAATAACATGAGAAATGACATGTAGTTAAAAACTAGTAATTTTAACTTATTAAAGAAATAAATACCTATCTATTGATTTCCTTACTTTGGTTTTGAGATGTCAAACTTTAAAGAATGGAGAATTATTTCCTTATATGGCTATGAGCATGTGCATGTTTTAGTAAAAGAGTTTTTGGAGATTAAGAAAGTCAACCTAAGGAACAATTAAAGAATAATGAAATTATTTATTGAAGTTCCAAGTTAGAATAGGAGTAAGAGGATTTTAACATATCAAACTTATAATAATTTTAGAAAGCCTTTGGAATTCATCATCAATTCTTCTCAGCAAGGACTCCTCAATAAAAAAGTATGATGGAAAGGAAGAATAGGTGGTTGAACCAAATGGCAAGGTCACACTAAACAAGTATAATACTCCATACAAATTCACAGGGGAGGCTTTCAACATTTCATGCTAAGTTTCTAATTTTCTTTTGATAAGTAGATTCACAATTAAAACTTCTCATGAATTATGATTTAGTAAAAACCCAAGAGTTAATTATTGTGATATGTTTGCAGTAAAATATTTCCTTTTGAATCAAAAATATGAATTGAGGAAGTTTGATTCCAAGGCTAATGAAGGGGTATTTCTTGGCTACTCCTTTACTAGCAAGGTATATAGAGTATACAATTTAAAAACCTTGGTAGTAGAAGAGACCATTAATGTTAATGTTGATGATAAAAAAATTCCTTAAAAGAAAAAAATGGCTAGTTGTAGAAAAAAAGAAAAAAATTCAAAAGATACAACAATTAGTTTTAAGATTAGTAATGTTATTATTAAGAAATAAGCAACAATAATAAATAGAATAGATAAAAGGTAAATTGAAAGAATTAGTTAAAAAAAATTAATATCAATGTAGCTAACCTTATTTTATTAGAATAAGGCTAGGATGATGATGATTATGACTAAATATCAAAAATACCAAAGAAAAATAATAATAGCATAATGATATTCTAATCATAATTGAACTTATCACTTTTACCATCTAAAGGGATGAGATTGTAAATAAACATAGATCATAGTATATTATTTAAATGATTAAAAAAAAAGCATGAGTGAAAAGAAAAGATTAAACTAAGTAGGTTTTTCAAAAATATTTCTAGTTTTCTTAATTTTAGTTAAAATCGATTATCAAGCTAAATGGATAAAATAGCCTTGATCTCAATTAACATTATTAGAATGAATAAAGCTAGCTTACCTTAATGATATTAACAATGATGTGAAAAATGCACATGATCTTAAGAAGCATCATAGGCTTTAGCTACATGATGAAATTAAGATTTTGCTTTAAATCATCATGGATTTAAGCAATAGAGAAGTAGGTAAATCCCTAGACTTGAATCACTTAAGGTCTTATTTCCTTCTTTCATCTCGTAGAGGCTTTGGGAGAAGGTTTAATATCTTCATCATCGTGGAAGCCTTAAATTTCCTTGTTCATACTGCCATGTTCATGAAGCTTATAAAAAAATTAAAAAAATTAGGTGTTTTCATCCATCTCGATGATAATAAGACCTTCATCTATGATGAGTTGCATGGTTTGGCCTCGTTGATGGGATGTCATTGACGCAACCTTGTCAACGGATCTCATCAATGTGATCTCATTGACATAGGGTTTGACTCATTGATGTGTATCCATCGATGAGGCAACCTGTTTTCACCTGTAAGTGTGCATCTTCTACTGTGTTTATGGCATTTCTTTTATAAGTTGTAGCGAAGCTCTAGTAGTTTTCCCATTAAAAAGTTAGAATATTTTCTAAGTTCCTATAGTAGGAGCCAGAGAGTGTACAAATCATTATTTGAACATTGTTGTACTTAAGCACTTCAGTGTGTGTGACAATAAAGATCAAACCTTGTAGCACTTGGACTAGATTAATTTTTTTTCATGCATTTAATATTTTAAATAATTTCTTTTAATGTTTTAAGTAATTAAGAAATTAATTAATTAAGATAGATTAAATAGTAAACATAAGTACAACCACTTCAAGCATATATGTAATGCTTAGTAATCCTAGTAACGTTTAACGTTTGGTAACCTAGTAGCATTATACATGTTTAGGATGTGTACGGTAAGTGGCAATGGATGCTTATGTTAGGATTAGTTAAGTGTGAGCTAGGTGGATTAATTTAGCAATTAATTACCTTATTATTTATTCTTTATTCTTATGCAACTTAAAACATAAAAAGATAAAAATGACAAAAATCATATGCCTCAATTATACTTAACCATACCCTTGTACTTCACAAGTGTAGCTAGGAAGACAATGATTACAACATTAATTTCAGCTCATAGACTAGTGCACTAATAATACCTAGAGTATACTCATCGGTCATTAGTGGTGTCATTGCCAAGGATTTTTTTTTAGCTTCGTGCACTTCTAGGACTTAGTGAAAATCCTTCACATCATTGGATTGAACCTTAAAGTTGCAATCATTCTAACTAATAATAACAACTGTAAAAGGCACATTGAATTTTTCTTCGAATCCAAAATGTCTTCTTCTCAGAAGCAAGATGCATCAAAACCATAAGTTCCCTAGGAATTCAAAGTGGTATTTACTCATTTAGATGAGTTTGTTCCTAATTTCACCTTCATTTTGCATCAAGATGAATAGCTGCAGTGGAGAGACATGGAGGGCAACGTTGTGTTGCCACCTGACTGATTAGTTCCTAGGATGCTTTTGCAAACTCTTAAGAGGTTGTGCATCCAGGATCTTAATGATGAATATGTTGTGCAAGAACATGAATATCGGGATTATCATCCCACTAAAACACAATAAAAAAGAGATTAGCAACATGAGAAATGCTCTGAAGCTAAACCAGTTCTATAAATATTTGTTCTTGCTAAACCAAAAAGATAATGAGGATGCCCTCTCTAAGGATTCTCAGCATGTAGACTCTCCTACCCTTGATTTTGGTGAAGGAGGCTTAAACTATAATTTACAGTCCACTATAAACAATCTTGGTTGAGGCAAGACTGGATCCCATGATGATGGTGGATCAACAGATAGGAGTCATGGTGGGGATAAGGACAAACATCATGATGATGATTGTGGCCATGACTATCAAAGAGGGGGTGGTAGGCACCATGGTGATAGTCCTACTTCCTTTTGTCCTTCATCATTCTCTTCCTCCTCAAGGTCCAATAGAAGTTGCAAAGAGAGTGACCATGATAGAGGTGACCAATAGGACATAAATGGTCATGATTATAGAGCCCACTATGATGATCGAAATCAAAGGCATGGGCATTCAAGAGAGGCCCACCACCATGAGAGAAGAGATAGCAGAGGGCATCATAGGCATCATGGCCATCATAGAGGCCATGATTATCATGAGCCTTTTCTTGCAACTCGAAACATGCTAAACATCATAGAGGTAGTCAAAATTCCAACAAGGCATGTGAAAGATAGCTAAATAAAATGATTAGATATGAACAATATTTCCAAGTTTGAAGAGAGGAGGAGGGGGGTGGTGGTGTACAATTTAGATTTGCAAAACCATCTACAAGCCTTGCACAATGCTTGTGCCTTGTGGAACATAGAAAATGATTGGTAAAAAATTAGGCTATTTCTTAGGATACTCATGAAAGAAGTAGAAAGTTAGTACCACTCTTTGAAGTTGGAATTAATTCATAGATGGGGTACAATGCTTGAGCTATTTAATGAAAAATATCAAATGTACTCTCAAGTGTCCAGCTTAAAAAAGTAGATCCAAGGATGATGATAAGGAATACATGAACCCTTGGACATAGCCATGGGCTAGTATTATTCTCTTTTGCACATATATCCTTACCATGGTTATTCTCAAAGGGAGTAGCTTTGCCATATTATAGATGGGCTTCGATCAAAAATATGAAAATTTTTTGGGGTCTATGCCCATGGAAGATTGTCAGAATTAAGAGCCCATCAAATCCAAAGGTTGATTGAGTAGGTTGCAAAAGAAGAAGGAGAGCTCAGAAAGAAGGAAAATGCTAAGGAGTACAATCGAGACCCTTCCATTAGAAAAAGGAAAGTCCAATTCTATGAAAATGAGGAGGAAGCACGACTTGATTAAGTGGTGTAGTAAAAAACCTTTCCGATCTAGAAATCTATGTCTAAAATTTTGGCTAAGGCAGATAAAATGTGGAATTATTTGAATGAAAAGTTCCAAACAACTCTAAAAATTGTAGAGGAATCTAAAGAGCAAAGTAGTGATCATGACCACAGGAAAAGGAAGAAAGCTAAACATGCTCACTAAAGGGGTAAGGGCAAAGCTATTATCATAGAAGAGGTTGTGGAGTCTGAATTAGTTGATGAAGGTGGGTGTGACATTTGCCAATATGAACATCCTAAGGGATGCTACCCTATTTTTTCACACTTGCAGAAATTTGGGATGTATGCTTAGAATCCTAAATTGGCGAGAAGGAAAGCACCTAGAAGATTACCTTATCATCAAGGTAATCCTAGGTAATTCCACCAACAACATCAGGCTTATTATCCAAGAGGAGCTCTACCACAACCATATGAGTAGTTTCATTAGTGGCAACATCCATAGTCATGGGGGATGCCACTACCAAGGCAGCAATACCCTTGCAGATAGTCTAATCTATATGGATATTATGTTCTGCAACCCATGTATCTGCATGACTCTTCTAGTCATGCTTCTTTTCAACATCAGTACTACCCTCTGCAGTATTATAGAGCTCATTATCCATCTCTAGGAGGGGAGTTCCCATATCCTTATCATCCTCCTCATCCTTCTACTCATGTCTCTCCATCCTTAATCCAATTACCACACTATCCATGCAGGGAAAAACTCTAGCCTAGTTATAGCAACCTTAACACTACCAGGGCTATTAACTTATAGCTAGTTCCTCATCCAAGTGGTTTGGAACTTAGACCCAAAGAAAGACCATTCTTGCAAACCAACAGCCATACAAAGCCCTCATAAACTCATGTGACCAAAACCCTACTTCTTCCTCATCCTCTGCATCTAATCCACTTAAGTCCCCTTCAAATCAAACACCTCCCAAAGTGCATATCATCATGCTAACCCATGCTGTAACTGATTGGATCAAAGCTAGTTACCTTCTCATAAAACTATTTATTTTTGAAAGTCCCTCATTTACCTTCAAATTGCTAGGAATGAGCTTTGCAAAGCTCTTCTAGATTCAGGTTCTAGTGTTAATCTAATTTTTCATGGTATGTACAAAGCTTGGAACCTACCTTCACTTAAGAAGAGTAACATTTGTCTTGAGTTGGTAGATTAGTAAATCACTGTTCACTTGGGATTAGTGGAGGATATTGTGATCATTAGTTGTGGGTGGTTCTATCCTACTGATTTCCTGGTGATACAAGTTGAAAATTGCAAGGGGGACTTCCCAATCATCATGGGAAGGGCTTGGCTAAGTACTATTGATGCATGCTTGGGAATCAAAGATATTTCCTTGGAAATTACAAAGGAAAATAAGTTTAGAAAGATTGAGAAGAAGAGTGTTCCATGCATCACGTACATTAATAAAGGATGTAACTATGTGCAAAAATTATGGTCTATCAAAAGCACATCAATCACAGCATGTAGACAATGTGCAAATGAGTTTGAAATTCAAAGGTTATTGTCACAACAGCCACAAAGTAGGAGGGCACCAAGTGGTTAATAGTTGATCCTTAAAGTAATACACTTTGCATGGAATCCACTAAGAGCTTAACTAGTGCCTATGTTGTAGGCATAGATGAACTGGAGTAAGTTCATTGCTAACTCTTTGATGATGAACCTGATGAAACTTATTGTAGAGAGTTAGAAATTTCTAAAAATTTTAAATAGGAGTCCTTAGAGTTGAAAAATTTACTTCCTGACATGGAGTATGCATTTCTGAAAAATGACAAGCTGGTGATAATCAATGCCAACCTTGCTCTTGAGAAAAAAGAGAAATTGTTGAACATGGTTAATAAATGGCCAATAGCCTTTGCTTAGTCATATCTTGAACTCACTAGGATTGATCCTAGGATATGCTAGCATCACATCTATACTAATCCTTCCATCAATCTAAAGAGGTATCCACAATGAAAATTGAATCTCAAATTAAAGCAACTTGTCAAGGAGGAGATTGAACAATTCTTCAAGAGGGGGTTCATCTATCCCATTGCGAATAGTGGGTGGATTACTCCACTTGTAATCATGCCAAAGAAAGGTGGCAAGTGGCAAGTCTATATTAACTTCAGGCTATTGCACATGATGATGTTCAAAGATCATTTTCGATTACCATTGATGGAGCAAATGTTAAGCACTATTTCTAGGCATTGTGTCTACAACTTTCTAGATGGTTATTGTGGCTATAATCAAATTCAAATTGCACCAGAGGATCAGGCCAAAACTATATTCACAAGTCCCTAGGGGACTTTTGTGTATAGAAAGATGTCATTTGGTTTGTGCAATGCCTTTGTAACCTTCCAACGCCTTGTCCTTAGTATTTTTTAGTAGTAGATTGGTAGTAGGGTGGAAGTCTTCATGGATGAATTCTCCACCCATGGTGCTACATTTGAGAAGGCCTTGGACCACCTTGAGTAAGTGCTTAAAAGATACATGGAGAAAAATCTTTGGCTCAATTGATGAAAGAGCCATTTGATAGTTTAGGAGGGCCTTGTGCTTGGGCATAAAATCTCATAAGTAGGGATTGAGATAGACCCTGAAAAGATTAGGATTATCCAAGGAATAACCCATAAACTAAAAACTGTTAAAGATGTTTGATCATTCCTTGGGTACACTAACTACTACCCATGATTCATAGAGAATTTCTCTAAGATCACTAAACTATTGGTTGAACTTACAAAGAAATATGCTCTATTCATATGGATTAAGGAATGCAAAAAGGAATTCCAACAACTCAAGTAGAAGCTTGTAGAAACTCCAATTCTATAAGCACCTAATTGGTCCCATCTATTTTACATCATGAAAAATGCATCAAACTATGCCTTGGAAGCTATGGTTACATAGTTGGATGATCAAAAATGCCTATACTACATCCACTATACAAGCTGAAGCATTGTGGGTATGCAACTTAACTAGACCATAATGGAGAAAGAGTTGATGATAGTGGTGTATGCCTTGGAGAAGTTTAGGTTCTATGTGCTTGGATATAAGGTCTTTGTGCATACTAACCATAGTTCCATTCACTTCCTCATGAACAAACCAACAATGAGTCCCTATATCATACGGTGGCTTGTGATCTTATAGGAATTTGAACTTACAATGGTAGATGGAAAGGGAATTGAGAACATTGTTGCTAACCAGTTGTCTCGGTTACAATGGGACAAAAAAAAGGAGGAGAAACCACTCTCTAATCAATTTTTTGATGAGCTGTTCTTTGTCAATGTAATAAATGAACAAGTGCACAATGAACCTACATGGTACGATGACACTCTCACTTATCTTCTTACTCAATAAATGCCACAAGACTTGGACCACTTGAAGAAACAATAGTTTCTTCATTAAGCCAAACTCTTCATGGAAATTAATGAACACCTTTTCAAGGTGTGTGCTAATGGCTTAGTTTGTTGGTATGTCCCTGATGCTGATCGATTGCACATTCTCCAAGATGATAATGAGGATCCTTTTGGGAGCCATTATGCTAGGAGATGCACAACCATTAAGATCCTGATGATGGTTTATTACTGGCCAACACTCTTTAGGGAAATCCACAACTTTGTCTACTCTTGTGATCATTGTCAACATGATGGTGTGATGACCACTTGAATGGAGGGTCCTTAATAGTGTAGTTAGCCACTGTAACCCTTTGATATTTGGGGCATTGAATTCATGGGTTCCATCACACCCATGTCAAATAGAAAGACATACATTATAGTTTTTGTTGACTATTGTATGAAATGGGAAAAAATAATAGTCATCACTAACTATACATCCTTTGCTGCTACATAGTTTGTGCAACAAAATGTTGTAAACAGGTTTTGAGTGCCACATGCATTGATTTCTAACAATGGTACTCATTTTATAGGTGCTACCTTTCACAAGCTCATGCAATGCTTCGGGGTCAAACATAAACTAATAACATGCTACCACCCCAAGCCAATGATTAAGTAGAGGCTACAAATAGGGAGATTACTAAGATCTTAACTAGAATAATAAGCAAATATAGGAGAGACTGGGGCACAAAACTTAATTATGCCCTTTGGGCATACCACTTAACATGGAAACTCTCTATAGGGTATTCTTCCTATGAGCTAGTATGTAGAAAATTACTAGCTCTTCTAATTCAATCTAAGCCCCATACACTCTTAATAGCCTATGACCTTGACTTTGGTCTTAGCCTAGCATAGAAAGAAAGATTGATCAACCTTAACATGCTAGATGAGAATAGATTGATGGCCTTATCCTTGAATGAAGTGCATAATGCATTCAACAAAAAATGCCATGACCTTAGAATATGGAAGGTAAAATTTCAACCTGGAGATAAGGTCCTTTATTGGAATCCCACACATGTCATAATGAACCAAGTTTCAAAAATTTTGGGAAGGGCCTTACATCATTTATGAAATCTTTTCTTCTAGGGCCATGTTGATCTACAAACTTGAGAGCATAAAAAAAAGTAGTTGGTTAACATGCAATAACTTAAACTTTTCCATGAGCCTAAGCAATCTAGTGCATGTAACATTTCATCAGATGAACATCCATGCTCAATTTTTTGGATCTCCTCCTTCTAACTTAGTCATGGGGGAGATGGCCATCCATGCTAACCAATTAAAATGGCTTTTCATTTTTTGAACCTTTTTTGTTTTACACTTTGCTTTTACACTTTTTGTTATACACTTTTTTATTTTACAACTTTGTTACTATGTTCAGAATTTCTTGAATAGTTTACAATTTTTTTTATATTTTACTTTATTTTGATGTGAATTTTTCTTCTTATTTTCTAATAAATTGCTTTGTTACCAATAGGACACAGTGATGCTGTAGTTTGCTAATGGTGGTTTATACTTAAAGTTTTTGATTGCTAATGTCTAGTTTCTATTCTTTGAATTTTGATGATTGATGACTAAGATATGGTTTCTTTTTCATGAAATACGTAGTAAGTCCACATCATCCACCCATTCACAAACTCTAGGGTCTTCCTTGTTGTGGAAATATAAGGTCCCTTTCATTAATAAAACTTTAATGAACTTGTGACCTTGGTAGTTTCCAAACTTGGGAAAGATTCAAATCGTTTGAAAAGGGTGTGGCTTCAAGGGGATTCAACAATCTCTATATCTTTCTACTTACTTGAATGCATGAGTGTTTTCATAGATTTCTTATCATTTTATGTCGACCAATAATGGGAAGTTAATAAGTATTTGCATGGTGTGGTTTCTATCCAAAAAGTCATAAAAACAAAAAATTTCAAAAAATAAAAAAAAAGAAAAAGAAAAAAAGAAATAAATAATTGGAATTCAAAGCACACCCCTTAGACAAAATAATGAGCTACAAGCACTAGTTATGGAACTAGAAAGACATGTTATCCATGGTTGAATTTCCCCTCTAACTAAGACCCTTTCTCACTTACTGCTTTTCTTTTCTTCTCAATAAGGAATGGTGATTGATTTGTGGGAGCATTCTTATGTCTTGATGGAATGGACTAATCCTATAGTGGCAATGTGAAGTCATTGCAAGTGGTTGGTTTTGATCTAGATTAAGAATGGACTTTATTGGGTCATTTAACCATAAGATCCAAAGGTGAATTTATGTGACCACAATTAGGAACACCATTCCGCATTCTCTCTCTCTTCCACATATGCTTTCCATAACTCATCTCATTGCCAATATTCATGTCTTGTTCAATGTGTTAGTTTGATGTGTTAAAATTCTTAGGTAGATTCTTCCAAATTTTTTCCTTAACTTTTTATAATAATTAATCACTTGTGGGATCCACGGACTCCTTGGTTTGAGGATATGGAAGGGAGAAAAGAGCATGAGGCTACTATGGGAAGGACCCACTTGCATATCTCTTGGTTGGATTAGTTAAGTCCCTTATCCTTAAGCATTTCTGCAGTTAAATCTTTCATGTGCCCCAATGGTGCATCCAACTATGTGTTCCTTAAGGCATTTTTCTCCAAAATTTTATTCTTCCAATCTATTCTCCATTTTTGGAGTCATCAAGCCATCTTCTAATGTTTTTACCATGTTCATAGCTTTTCTAGCTCTCTTTAGATCCCAATTTCATGCCAAAACTTGTATTTTTTTGAAATATTTAAAGTGAAAAATTTTATGAAATAACTCTGTTAATGGGATTCCATATACATAGCTCCCTTGTCAATGAGACCCTATCGATGGGACCTTATTGATGTAATGAAAAAAGTCTATATATATGCATCCACACTGTGAAAATTTTTCGCATTTGAGCTCAAATGAGAGGGGAAGGGTGGGGGGTGGGGGGAGTTTTTCAACTTTTTAGATCTTGAAACCTTTCAAAAGTCATAAATTCCTAACCATTTGTCTAATTTACTCCATTCTTTGATCTTGTAGCTATTGGAGGTAAGCTCTTTGTCATGGGGGCCACAAACCTTATGTTTTTGATAGAAATTTTTTTAGAATTTTTCTAACTCCCACAAAGGTTTAACTAAGAAACCAACATGAAAATATCAAATTATAAGAGTTAACCCTTCCAACAAGCTTTACTGTCATTCTAAGTGAAATAACAATAAAATAATAATAAAAATAATCAATTTTCCATGGTCAAAAATTAGCCAAAGTGTAACTACCCAATGAGAAAGGTACTTAAATGTTATAAGTTACACATTGAATGCCAATCCTTGGTTGTTTTGTGACCATAGATGGCACTTAAAGGAAAGCACATGTAGAAAGGAGGACCATCCCAACTAAGGAAAAAATGGTCGAGAATGGGAAGGGGATAAGAACAACCCCATGAGCAAGTAGAGACCCATGCCATGGGATCTCTTTGGGAGGAGCCTAAAGTGGAATCTATTTGATAGATTCCCAAGGATTTGGTTACAAAAAAATAGTCTCATGAAGATGAGGCACCTGAACCTAGACCAAACCTTGAGATTACCTTAACAAAGGCTTGCCTCAAGTAGAAGTAAACAAGGAGCTCCAAAAATCAATGCTCCAAGAATTAAACTTTGGACCTTTCTTGGAGTTCACACTGCTAGAAGTCAAAACTCAATTGTAAAAATATCCCATATGGTCCACAATTACTTCTAGTGGGGACTGGTACATGGGAGAGACATACTTGTTCTGGAATAATCGATAGGCAAGTTCAATGGTCAAGATCAAGAATATTTCTGTGTCCTACTTGGTAAAATATATTGTAGAAGGCCTTAGGTTACTAGAAAATAGGGCCAACCTTGCTGAAATTCCAATGTAGGTAGATCTTGACATTAAGAAAGAATGGATGCAATAGTGTTATGGAGTAGACTGCAAGGAGTTCGATGTACTAATCATGGAAACATGTGCATATTTTAAGATTGTAGCCTTTTACCTCAATCCAATGATGAGGCCAAGGAAGATCATAGCTTTCTTTGCCTATGTGTGCGCCGCTCTAGGTAGTAGATATCTAGTCACAAATTTGCTAATCTATGCCTTTTGCCAAAAATTTACAATAGAGATAGCCACTTGGAAGAGTGAGACTCACAAATTTGAGAGTCAAGAACCATTATAGAGATCAGGTTGGCCTATAGAAAGAGATTAATAAAAACCACATTTAGATGGTGAAGGTAAAAATTAATGAGGCCCACTAGTAGCTTAAGGAAGGAGGTAATGTCTAGCAGCCTATCTTTGTTAGGCTCAATGACTACAACAAAGTAGAGATTTGCATGAAAGGGCTATAGATCAAGGAGATAACAGAGTACATGAAGCTTGCTAGTTTCTGTTATGCAAATCTAGTGATGCTAACTATCGGTAGGTCACATATGGAATTGGAGAAATAAGTGGCTAATCCATACTTTTTGTACAAGATAGAGTTCAAGCATTACAAAGACACCAAGTAGAAGCTTGAGATTTCCAATGCCAAACTTGAGGTTCTCAAAGTGAAGTTCATCAATCAATGATCAACTACTGAGAACCTAGCCAAGCAAATGAATGACTACCAATGGTTGCATAATGCTCTTAGAGCATTTGATATCGAACAAAAATAGTTTGCTACCTAGTTCATGAATGTTATGGAGTTGTTCGTGACAATGCCTTGTCTATGAGATATTCACATTCTAGTCCACATTAGAGATGCAACATGGACTGTTAATGATCCCCGGAGTAACGAGGAGAAAGTGAAGGCATTATTGGACGTCTTTGCTCTTCCATCGAAAGTTACAGCTACTATAGGAAAACCACAATAACCTTAACTGCTACATGCACCCAAAGTAAAAGAAGGTCCTTTAGAGCCTTAGGAGCCTCCTTTGACTTGGATCATTTGATCTTCTTCATCATCTTGGTCATGTTAGAGGAATTATACTTGTTAGTTTTGTCCTGGTGTTCAATTTGTTGTCCTAAATACCAAAAGTTTGTAATCATTGTAAAATCATATACTCTAGTACTTATTTTTTTATGATGTTTTTTGTGTGTCAATAATCCCATACCTTTCCAAATTTTGTAAAAAAATTGAAGATAAATTTTCATTCAGTCATGGGGGTATGATGAGTTGCATGGTTTGGTCATGTTGACATAGGGTTTTACTTGTTGACATGTATCTTCTGCCACATTTAGGACATTCCTTTCATAAGTTGTAGTAAAGCTTTAGTAATTTCCCCTTCAAAAGTTAGAATATTTTCTAAGTTCCCGCAGTAGGAGTCAAAGAGTGTATGGATCTTTAGTCGAGCATTGTTGTACCTGAGCACTTCAATGTGTGTGGTAATAAAGATGAGCTTTATGATCAAACCTTGTAGTACTTGGACTAGATTAATTATTTTCTTCATTCATTTAATAGTTCAAGTAATTTCTTTTAATGTTCTAAGTAATCAAGAAATTAATTAATTAAGATGGATTAAATAGTAAATATAAGTGATGTGTCAAAGTATCATGCTGGTAGGCCCTCGTTGATGTGGCTTTGTTGATGGGCCCTTGTCGATTGGGCCCCGTTTACATGGTGTTGCCTTGTCAATGAATCCACGTCTACGTAGCATTTTCTACATCTATGAGGCCCCATTGATGTAACCCTATAATTAAAACTATAAATACAAGCTCACAACCATATTTATGGGAGGGAAGTTATAGTAGTAGTAGAGCTCTTGTAGTTTTTCCATTTGAAAGTTAGAATATTTCTCTAAGTGCTTGCAATAGGAGTCAAAAAGTGTATAAATCTTTATTTGATCACTGTTGTACTTGAACCATACCAGTGTGTATGACAATAAAGATGAGGCTTTTGATCAAACCTTGTAGTACCTAGAACATACTAATGATTTATTTATGCATTCATTGTTTTCATTAAATATGTAATTAATTAATCTAAATTAGACTTTAAGTGATTAGTTAATCATTTAAGAGAAATAGATTAAACACATAAGTATGACCGCTTCAAGTGTAAACACATATTTTCTTGGTAATCCCAATAGCATTATTGCTTGGTGCACCCAGTAGTGTAGCACTTGGTAACTTAGTAGTGGATATGTGTGTTTAGGACATGTATGGAAAGTGGGACCTAATGCTTATGTTAGGACTAGTTAGAGATTAGTTAAGTAGTTAAATTAAATTAGTTATTAAAATACTTCATCTCTCTATTTAAGTACCAAGGAACATAAAACACACAAAAATATAAATCATATGCCTCAATTACACTTAACCATACCATGTACATCACAAGTATAATTGGGAAGATAATGAATGATCATTAGGGCAAGGTTCACTTCCTAGAAGACTAGTGTCTTGGAAGACATAGAGTCCACAAAATTTGACTGGATCCCACATGGATTCTTTGTGATTTGTATGATTGAGCGTAGAGGTACCTTCATCTCTTATCATTAGTGCCATTGCTAGGGATTATTTCTATTTGAAACATGCACCATTTAGGATTAGTGAACATCATTAGTATTGTTGGATGAACCCTAAGGTCAACATCATTCTCAAATAATATAATTACAAAAGCACAAAGATATTTTTTTTTTTGCAAAATGTATTATTCTCATAGGTGTGATGATGTTAAACCATTGGTTCCACAAGAATGCAAAGTACTATGTACTCATCTAGATGAGTATGTGCCTGACTTCACCTTCATCCTACATCAAGATGAGAACTTGTGATGGCATGACATGGAAGGCAACATTGTAATGCCTCTTGATAAATTTGTGTCTATGATGCTACGTTAAAATTTTAAGAAGGTAGGCATCCATGATCTTCAATGAAAGTTTGTTGTACATGACTACAAATACTAGGACTGCCATCCCATTGAAATAGAACATAGGCGAGATTGACACTAGGGGAAGCATCATGAGTTTGTGAAGGGGAAATAATTCACCAATCCTGTATTCCTGCTAAACCAAGATGATAATGAGTACCCTCCCTTAGGGGGCTCTCAACCTAAAAATTCTCCAACCCTTGTTATTAGTGATGAGGGTTTGGCCTTGAATCTATAGTCTACTATCAACAATCTAAGTTCAGGTAATGATGGTAGTCAAGGGAGGGGATTAGACAAGCATCAAGATGATAAGAAAACTAATGAACGTGGTTGTGAAAAAAAAATGGAAATTGGAAAATATCATGGTGGAGGCAGTCCTCATCCCTCTTTGTCCTCTTCATCACCATCTTCTTCTTCTTCTTCCTCTTCTAGTTTTGAAAAATGCCACAAAAAGAATAACTATGATGGACGTAAACAACAGGATAATAATACTGATCACTAAGCCTTTAATGATTCAAGGGGTAACACAGGACATCCTTAGTGAAAATGAAATAATGATGATGATGAACCTTTGCTAGCAACTTAAAGCATGCTTAATATTTTAGAGGTTGTAAAAATTTCAGCTAGGCATGTGAGAGATAGTTGGATCAGGCACTTAGACATTAACAATATCCCAAGATTTGAGGGAGGATATAACTCTAATATATAGACACATCTACAAGCCTTTCACGATGCCTATTGATGAGTAACGAGGTACCACTACATCCAACCACATGAATCACAAGTGTTCACACATGATTTGATCGAATTTTGTGGATGGGACTAGTTGTGGCATCTAGATCACTATGCCTTGATTGTAGTTTGCTATCTTCCCACTTGGACTAGTGATAGCTTTGTCACATATGGTTTAGTCCAAAGCGAGGCATATGATGTAGTATAATTCTATGCTACTCCTAATGATGATAAAGAGATAAATTAACTAAGCTAATGAACAGTGGAAAATAAGATCTATACTATCTTATCTAGCCTAACACAAGTACCCATCCCACTTTCCTAAATACATCCTAAACAAATATAGCACTGCTAGATGACCAAATGTTAAGCATTGCTAGGTTACCAAGTACTATATGTATGCTTGAAGTGGTCATGCTTGTGTTCATTAACTGAAAATTAATTGCTTAATTCAAATGCATTAAAGTAAAGTACATGAAAGTAAAGTGCATTAAAAGAAACATTAATATATTCTTAGTGCTGCAAGGATTATCAAAAGAGTTTGTTTTTATTCCCATCACATTGCTGCACTTAGGTACATCAATGCTCAAACAAAGAATTGTACACACTTAAACTCTTTTTGCAAGCACTCAAAAAATATTCTAACTATAGAAAAAATAAACTATAAGAGCTTTGCTACTTTGATTGAATACTAAAAAATGACTACCAAATTGGGAGCCCATGCACTATATTTATAGGCTAGCATATATCCCTCGATGTCAGAGCAGATGAAACAATGTGATTCATCATACCCTCATCATTGAATGAAAACTCATCCTTGAGTGAACAAGAGGAGGAATAAGTTCTTACAAAATATTGGGTAGGTATGGGATTACTGACTGACATACAAATTAACTAGATGGAATAGATAGACTCTAGGTGCCTAAGTGTATGGAGTTACAATTTTTACAAAATTGGATGTTCATGATAAGAGAAGGGAACACCCTAGATAACACTAACATCCAACACCTCTTTGCAGTTGAAGAGCGAGGAAGAAGATCTAATGATCATGAACGGTCCTCATTGTGTGGTACTACTACATCATCCCTAGTGAAGATAGTCCTGCTTCCAGTCCATGCTTCCCATTGTAATCATAACAAAATTGTGAATTAGTTTGTAATATGTAACACAGAGTTGGTAAGTACCTTGTATCGTTAATGGTTACACTCAGCTAGGTTGTGATTATGGTAGATTGATTTCTTTAGGAGCATTAGTGGGAAGGTTGAAACATTGGGTAAAATAGATAAGTGGTCCATTAAATTTGAAAAATTTCAACACAAGCAAATATTTGAATAGGGTGTAAGAATTTACAACAATGAAAATTTTTTTTATTGAAAGATGTTGTGAAGATGTGCACAATTGGATGCCATTGATGGGGTAAACAAAAAAATTTGATTGTAACAATGTCTAAGGGTAAAGAACTTAACTAACCCAATCAAAAGATATACAAGTGGGTCCTCTCCAAAGTAAGCATAGGCCTTTCATGGCCTCACATAACTTCAAAATAAAGAGTCTGTGGGATTTGTGGATAATTAATGGTTATAGAATGTTAAGTACAAAAATCCATAAGAAACTACCTAAGAATTCCAGCACATCAAACTATGACATCAAATAAGAACATTAAACTAACAGTGAGGTGAGACATGAAAAGCATAGATGGATGAGAGGGAGAGTGGAATGGAGTTCTTGATTAAGGTCGCATTTAGTCCCTTTTGGATTTTGTGGTTAAATAGCTTGATAGGATCCACCCTTAGTCTAGACCAGAACCAACCATGTTTAGTGACTTTGCATCGACATTCTAAGACTAGTTCATCTCTTGAGACATAAGAGTGGCCCCACAGAACAACCACTATTCTTATTAGAGAAGAGAAGAGAAGTAGGAAGTGAGGAAGGGCCTTAGTTAGAGGGGACTAATCCAAAAATTAGTGCTTGTAGCCCATTTATTTTGTCTAAGGGGTGTGCTTTGAATTCCCATCAATTTTTATTTGATGAGAACCACACCATGCAAAGACTTATTCAACTTCCTTTAATTGGACACAGAATAATAAGAAATCGATGAAAACACACATGCATCCAAGAAAACAGAAAGGTACAAAGAATACTAAATCACCTTGAAGCCACACCTTATTCAAATCTTTGAATACTTTTCAATTTCAGAAACTACCAAAGTCACAAATTTGTTAAAGTTTTGTTAATGAAAAAGGGACTACATATTTCCAAAATAAGGAAAACCATAGAGTTTGTGGATGGGTGGATGCTGTGGACTCACTGCTTGTTGCATGAAAAAGAAACCATCTCCTAATCATTTGTAATTAAATTCCAAGCCAAAATCCAAACACCAACAATCAAATAACAAAATACTACATACCAACATCAAGTAACGCATCACCACTATACCTGGAACTTATTAACAAAAAGTTAGAAAATCACATCAAAATAAAATAAAAGAAAATATAAAAGAAAGTGTGAAATTTTCAAGAAATAGAAAATGTACTAATGATGATGTAAAACAAAAATTAGAAAAGATTAATAACATGAAAGCAAGAATATGTAAAATACAGAATGTGTAAAACAAAAAGTTCTAAAACAAAAAATGTGTAAAACAAAAGGTTGAAAAAAATTTAAGAATACTAAACATTAGAATTGGGGGTGACCCCCATGACTAAACATTTTGTTGTGACAAGGATTAATAAGTGGATAAATAGTATCCATGCATGTATGAAACATTGGTAACCATTCATTCCTCAGCCACTGGGTGTTTGTTTGTGGTGTGGTGGCTGGGTAGAAAAATTGTTGGTGACACACTTGATAGTTAATTGTATAGTGGGTTAGGGTATGAGATGTGTTAATGTTATGGATGGCTAGCCCATGATTGCACCCTTGATCATGATATAGTATGCATGGATTTATTTGTCTCCCCACACTGTTAGATTCATTGTTTGGATTTGGGATTAAAGTACTAATGGATGGTGGCCCTTGTGTATGATTAGGGGATGTTGGTTGACACAAGGAAGGTGGTGCACCAAATTGTCCCTGTATTGACTCAGATGATGTGGTGGGTTCATGCATGGTTTGCTTTAGCTTATGAGCTTTCCTCTAAAAGGGGCACATCATCTAAGGATTCATGATTTTCTATGTAGTAGTGAATAGTATCTATCCAAGGCCACATCTAAGGATTCATGATTTTCTTGCTTCCACCCTTGGATTTATTTTCTTAGGTTGGACACTCTTGCATAGGTTTGGTATTTTTCATTGAAAAGTTCCACCATTATAGACCACCGGTGGTTGGAACTTGGTTCCAATGATCTATGCGAACTTTTAGGTTTATCTATTAGTGTCTTAGGTAAGTGCTTAAGATTTTGCCACATATTTTCAATATTTTGCAAGGCACAAGCATCATGGAAGGCTTGTAAGTGATGTTGTGGATCAAAATCATAGCCTCCCACAAATTTAGGGATATTATTCATATCAAGACTTTTTATGCGACTTTCCCTACAATGCCTATGGGGTATCTTAATTGCCTCTATGATTTGCATCAGGCTCTTAGTGGCCAATAAGGGTTCATTATCATCAGACATGGCATGAGAAAAATTGCTATTTCATTTTGCTTGATTGTGATAGTTTTAGTTGTGTTCATGTTGAGATCTTTGTTTTTTCCTCTGGTTTTGATTTCTACCCTTATTTTGACCCCATAGTGAAGCTTTGTCTCTATACCTATGTTCATCTTTGTTAGAACTAGACATTGAAGAGGAAGAGGAAGATGAAGAACTAGGAGGATTACCATGGCTTCAATGGTGTTCCTCATAGTCCCTTGATTTGTCTTTTTTAGGTTTTGAGGAGGTTCTAGGCCTTGAGGCCTCCCCTAGTCTGGGACTTACTTCATCTTCTCTCGGGTTGTCTGTCTTAGGTAAATGTAGTCCTTGAGTGTTGCCAGGATGGTCATGAACATACGAAACCCTTGCATGAGGTTGGTCACTCCAATTTTCTTCATCATATATATCATTAGTTCTCTAATGAATGTGTTCACTATATAGTGCATGGTCACTTCTATGTGAGAGAGACATTGTTGTTGGTTTATGGTGTGTATGAGCTAATAATTTCTAAAAGATATATCATTAATATCTTTTACAATGATTGTGTATAATATAACTAATCTAGAGAACAAGCACCATCCTTGGTAATGGTGGCAATGATGAGTGGCAAGGTACCCCTATGCCGAACCATACAAATCACAAGCATTCACACACAATCCAGTTGAATTTCATGGATGAGACTAGTTGTGGCATGTAGATCACTATGCCTTGATTGTAGTTCGCTGTCTTCCCACTTGGACTAGTGGCAGCTTTGTTACGTATGGTTTAGTCGAATTCTATGTTGTTCCTAATGACAAGAAAGAGATAAATTAACTAAGCTAACGAATAGTGGAAAATGAGATCTAAACTAGCTTAGCTAGCCTAAAAAAAGTACCCATCCCACTTTCCTGAACACATCCTAAACACATATAGTGCTACTGGGCTACCAAACGTTAAGCATTGTTGGGTTACCAAGTACTATATGTATGCTTGAAGTGGTCATGCTTGTGTTTATTAGTAACTAAAAATTAACTACTTAATTCAAATTCATTAAAGTAAATTACATGAAAGTAAAATGCATTAAAAGAAACATTAATCTATTCTTAGTGTTGCAAGGATTGTCAAAAGAGTTCATTTTTATTCCCATCTCATTGCTGTGCTCAGGTACATTAGTGCTCAAAGAAAGAACCATATACAGTTAGACTCCTTTTATTGGAACTTAGAAAATATTCTAAATTTAGAGAAAATAAACTACAGGAGCTTCACTACTTTGATTGAAAACTGAAAATTGATTGCCAAATCGAGAGCCCAGGCACTATATTTATAGGCCAGTGTATATCCCCCAATGTTAGATACTTGACGTTGCATCTAGGCTTTGACGTTGGATATCCAATGTAGAGGCTCAAATGTCAGATACCCAATGTCAAAGCAGATGAAAAAATGTGATTCATCACCTATGCCTTACAAAACATAGAAAATGACTAGTAGAAATTGAAGCTATTTCCCAAGACACTCATCAAGGAATCAAAAATCTAGTATCGGTCCTTGGAGCCAGAATCCATTTGTAGATGGAGTACCATGTTGGAACTATTTAATGACAAATATTGGATGTACTCTAGAGTGTCCAATCTAAGAAGGAAAATCCAAGGCTTAAAATAAGGAACACATGAACCCTTAGATACTACCATGGGTAGATATTATTCTCTCTTACATTGATGCCCTAGCCATGGTTATTCTCAAAAGGAACAACTTTGCCACATCATAGATGGAATTAGAATAGAATCTAGAAGAACTCTTGGGGTTTATGCCCAAGGGAGACTATCTGAACTAAGAGCTAATCATATCCAAAGCCTAATAGAGCAAGTAGCAAAAGAAGAAGATGAGTTGTGAAAAAGGGAAAGTGAAGAAGAATATAATAGGGATCCTTCTATTAGGAAACGGAAGGTTCAATTCTGTGATGAGGAAGAATCAACATTGGACGAGGTGGTGAATAGGAAAACCTTGTCCATCGAAAAATCTATTTCTAACATTTTGGTAAGGGTTGATAAACTATGGGGGTATTTGGATGAGAAGTTCCAAACTACAGTGAAGATTGGTAAAGAATCCAAACAACAAAATAGTAATTGTAATCGTAGGAGGTAAAAAGAAGCTAAATCTGCCTACTAGAGAGGTAAGGGCAAAGATACTATAGTAGATGAAGTTGTGGAGACAGACTCTGATGATGATGTTGGATCTGATTTTTGTTAATATGACCATCCTAAGAGACTTACAAGGGTCTGGGGAGGATGTGTTGAATCCTTGAATAGCAAGGAGGCAAGAAACCATACAATTGCCTTATCCACAAGGTAATCTAAGGTAGTTTCATTAGCATTAATAGACTTACTATCCAAGTGGAGCTCCACCAAAACCATATGGATTTAACCACTGGAGCCCTTTGACATATGAGACATAGACTTCATGGGTTCCATCACACCCATCTCCAATGGAAAGGCATACATCATCTTAGCAACAAACTACTACACCATATGGGTAGAAGTAGTAGCATACATTAACTTTACATCATCCACTATTACTCAATTTGTACAACAAAATATTATAAATAGGTTTGGGGTGCCATGTGCATTGATTTCTAGCAATGGAACCCATTTTACAAGTGTCACTTTTCAAAAGCTTATGCAATGCTTGGGGGTTCAACATAAATTAACAATACCCTATCACCCCCAAGCCAACAGTCAAGTAGAGGTAACTAATAGGGAGATTACAAAGATTCTAACATGAAGTATTAGCAAATATAGGAGAGATTGGGACAAAAAATTCAATGATGCCCTTTGGGCCTACCATTCAACATGGAAACTCCTTATTGGCTACTCTTCGTATGAGTTAGTGTACAGGAAATGTTCACACTCTCAATTCAATTTGAGCTCCATACACTCTCAGTAGCCTATGATCTGAATCTTGACCTAAGTCTAGCATAAAAGAAAATATTGATCAATCTCAATGTGTTAGATGAAAATCAATTAGTGAATCTATCTTTGAATGAAGTGCACAAGACATTCAACAAACAATGACATGACCTTAGAATCTAGAAAGTAAAATTTCAACCTGGAGATAAGGTTCTCTACTAGAACCCCACACACATACCCTAAAAAAAAGTTCCAAATATTGTGGAAGGGACCTTATATAATTGATGAAACATTTTCTTCTAGGCCCATGACCATATAAAAACCTAAGAGCCCAAATAAAAAGTAGTTGGTCAACATCAAACAAGCTTTTACATAAGCCCAAGCAAGCTAGTGCAACAAATACCTCAACAGATGGACAACCATGCTCAATTTTTTGAATGTCCTCCTTCAAACTTAGTCATGGGTGAGTTGGCCATCCGTGCTAATCATCCATATGGCTCCTTAGTTTTTCTATTTTTTTCTTTTCATGTTTTTGATTTTAAAATTTTTTCCTATTTTTACATCATTTTTATTTTACATAATCATTAGTATGTTTGAATCTTTCTTGGATATTTTACACTTTCTTATATATTTTACTTTGTTTTGTTTGAGTGTGATTTTAAAATTCTTTCTAATAAATGTGCTTTGTGCCAATAGGACACAGTGGTGCCATAGCTACTACTAATGGTGGTTTGTGCTTAATGTTTTATTTACTAATGTCTAGTTTTTATTTTTGAATTTTTGTACTAATGGCTAAGTCATGGTTTCCTTTTCATGGAATAGACAGTGAGTCCATGACATCCACCCATCCATAAAATCTATGGTTTTCCTTATTTTGGAAATTTGAGGTTCCATTCATTAAATCAACTTTTAATAAGTTTGTGACCTTGGTAGTTTTTGGAATTGGAAAGGATGCAAAGGTTTGTATACGATGTGACTTCAAGGTGACTCAGTACTCTTTGTACTCTTCTACTTACTTGAGTGCTTGAGTATTTTTATAGACTTCTTATCATTCCATGTCAACCAATAATAAGAAGTCAAATAAAGTCTTTGCATGGTGTGGTTCCCATCCAAAAAGAAAAACAAGAGAAACAGAATAAAAATTAAAAACATGATGGGAATTCAAAGTGCATCCACAAAAAATGGGCTACAAGAACTAGTTATGGAATTGGAAAGACATGTTACCCATGCTTGAAATTTCCCTTTAAGTAAGGCCCTCTCTCACTTCCTACTCATCTTTTTCTCTATTTATGAAACTGTGGTTGTTCTATGGGAGCACTGTTGTGTCTTGAGGGGGTGGATCAGTCTTGGAGTAACGATGCAAAGTCACTGAAATAGGTTGATTTTCATTTGGACTAAGGATGAACCATATTAGGTTAATTTAAACATAAACTCCATAAAGAACTTCTTATGACCTCAATTTGGAATTCCATTCCACCTTCTCCATCATATGTCTCTATTGACCATAACTGACCTCACTACCAAAGTCCATGTTCTTGAGTCGATGTCTTGGTCTAATGTACTTGAATTCTTAGGTAGAATCTTCTAGGTTTTGGTCCTGAACTTTAATTAGCCATTAATTGCCTATGGGGCCCACATACTCCTTAGGTTGGGGTTATGTAAGGGCAAACAAGGCATGTGCTTACTATGGGAAAGAGCCACTTGCATAGCTCTTGGTTGGAGTTGTTAAGTACCTTATTCTTAGGCATTCTTGTAATCAAAATATTTTGTACATCCATATTCTGCATCAAACCACGTTCTTCTTTATGTATTTTGTTCAATAAATACATTAAACATCAAATTTTTGAATTTTTAAACTTTCAAAGATCATCTTCAATGATTTCATCATATTCTTGGCTTTTTTGGAACTCCATGGATTCAAAATTCATTGAAAAATTCCTTGTATTTTTAAGATATTCAAAATTCAAAATTTTTCCTATGGGCTCTATATACAAGGCCTTATCGATGGAGCTGATGCATATATGAGGCCCCATATGTGCAGCCCCATCGATGTAGTGGAAAAATTCTATATATATGCATGATTCCACTTGGAAATATTTACATTTCGTCACAAATGTGAAGGGAGCTTTTCAAAATTTTAGAGCCCAAAACCTTTTAGAGACCATAACTTTCTAACCATTTATCCAAATCACTCTGTTCTTCGACCTTGCAGCTACCAAATGTGAGCTCTACCTCATGTATTGTCCAAAATCGTCGGTGCAAGGCTGGAATGAAACAAACACCAAGAGATCTACAAATAGGCATAGAAGACTCTACCTTCGCTTGAGGGTGAGCTGGAACTAATGAAGGTAGAGTACCTTGGGTGGTCCGCACCCGGATCAGACAAGGATTTCCCCAAACGTATGCCAATGTGGCATACGCTGGGTTATGTGTAAACAGTGTAATAAACGTAAACTAGAACATAAACGTGCAGGAATATAAACAAAGAGGTAAATAAGAATGAATGAAAAATGTAACAAATCTTAACAAAAAATGAAGCAACTTTATTGCAAAATGGAGATTATAGTGCCTCGATCTGGATGTAGTTGTGGATCTGACATAAGGCGAACGAGGAGCCTCAGTGGATGCGGATAGATGATAGTATGCTGGTTTGGTCTACAGGCATAGTGTGAAGGCTATATGATCAGCGTGCAGGGTAGAAGTCTAGTGTACAGGGTTAGTCTTCAAAATGGTCTCAAAATCTCCTTTTTTTCCTCCTCCTCCTTCCCCCCCTCTTTTCTTTGTGGAAAATTGGGGTTTTTATAGGTTTTAGGGCGTGAAATTCGGATCCGGAGTGATATGAGTGGCCGTTGGTGAGAAAATTTCGGGTCGGATGACATGTGGCTACGTTACCCGAGTGCAAAGAATATTACAACTATACAACATGCTACATGCCAATGTGTACACGTTGGGCATATGAACCCAGTGTACAGACTTGACCAATACAAAAGAATTGAACTTTACAAACGAACATTACTGTTACAACAGAGAATCTTGAACATGCCCTTGGATTTGAGCTCTAGTGTCATGGGAATGCTGCTTGTAGATTTTCAGCTCATTTGGACTTGATCTAATATGGTTTTGGAAGGCTTTAAGTGGCGTACACTATGTTGTGCACTGGACATGCACACTAGGTGTGCAGATCAGTGTGCAAGTTGGCTGAATCGTCTGATCGACCTCGCTTTTGGTGGTGCACACTCGGCATTCACGCTGGGTATGCAGAGTATGTATGCTCAGTGTATAGGTCATGGAAGTGCATCATTTTGATGTTGAATATTCATTTTTGGGAGCCTGAGATGATGCCTAAAAATTTCCTTGCCTTTGAGAGTCGATTGTAGGTGGAGATCTTATTCTGGGGTGCCTGTTTTGAGAGATCCTTGATGGTGCACGTTGGGCATGCATGAATGAAAACCCATCATTTGGAGCCCAAAATTTGATTTTCAGGTGCCTGAGATGATGCCCAAAAGTTTCTCTACCTCTAGGAGTCAATTTCAGGTGAAAATCTTACTCTTTGGTGCATGTTTTGGGCCATTTTTGGTGGTGTACGATGGGCTGTACACTAGTCAGCGTACACCAAAATGTATCCAACGTACACACATTTAAATGCCTCATTTTAGGGCCTAACATTTGATTTTTAGGAGGCTAAGAGCTACTGGGGACCTTGGTGAAGGTCCTAGGGGGTCCAGACACTCCATTCTGGCATGTTTTGGCTCATTTTTTGGGCCCAAAAGTTGCTGCATGCTGAGCTGCACGCTGGGCGTGCAGGCCCATGTGCAAGAAGTATACTTAGTTAAAACTAAGTGTTTTGAGTTTGAAACTTGTAGTTCTTGTTGCCAGATGTTGATGTAGTCTCCAATGGATCTCAGGGAACTTTTACTTGCTTGATTCGACTCTGTTTGATGCTGTTTGTGAAGTTTACAAGTTTCAGTCATGCTGGGAAGCATCATGACTTAGCTCGATTCTTGTCCAAAAGTGTTAGGTCCAAATTTTTTTGGTATTTAATTGGTCCCTCTTTGTTGACGCTTGGAGGAATCAACCCGAGAAGCACCAACAAAGAAGTACAAAACACCACCAGCAACTTAGTAGCATTGTCCTTTGACACTTGGCCAGATGTCCTCGTACCATGTTCAGAAGTACCTGGGATTGGAGAATGAAGTTTTGAGATGATGTCTAGTGGAGATGTTTGCAACTATAAGATTCGAAATTAATTGAGGGATTGTGTAGGTGTAGGAGAGGAGTGTTCATCTATGGTAATGACCCATGTTGGTCCTCATCGATAGCCAATATTTGGTAGACTTGGAACCACGGCATGAGGTGTGCATCCTTTGGAGGAACAAGACTCTTGTACAAGGTTTAAGAGAACTTGTTGTCACAACCAAAGCCATGCAGTGGGATGTAACATGATGGTTTGAGGCACGAATATTTCTTTCCAAGACAACTGCCTTCCCACCTGGGGCTTATATGGGAAGTGCCAAGTGTCTTGTGGTTCATCTTGCTCTTTGCTCTTTTTTTTGGAAAGAGCTTTCTTTCAATTTTGCACTCATGCTTATATGCCATGTTGTGTGTTGCAACTGCTTGAGAGTGTTGCAGCGTGCAACAGTGTGCTCAAATTTTTTGGGTGTACTAGGTTTATCTAGGAACTGTAATCGGGTAGGAAAGGGAACGAGAGTGTTGGGGAAATGGTGAATGTATTGGGAACTGGGAATGTACTTTTGAACAGATTAATTAACCTGGTTACGTGCATCAGAAACAATGTGGCACCTTGTCACCGTGATGAAGTGTATCCGTGTACGAGCACCACTAGGTGTCATCCTGCAAAAACGACTCCAAGAAGATAAGAAAACCACAAGTGAATGAGTTAGCGAACAATTTAGACACGAATGTGGCCAATGCAAATGGAGGCACCATGTGAAACTTAAGGCAAACAAAATGAGCAACAATAGTCTTGTTAGAGCCGATGTGATGAATGATGTGGTAGGCGTTGATGAAGAAATGTCATGAATTACAGCATCAGATGAATGTGCCAGATATGCTATTTCTAGTTTATAGTCTTAGTGAACTGTTGTGGGTTAGTTTTACGTCATAACCCATTGGACATTGCCAGTTTATCATTGTAGCAGACGGTGTGATGCTAGTTTATAGTCGTGGAGGACTATGAAGAGGCAAGCTAGTTTATAGTATTAGC
>MNCI01029601.1:106760-127425 GCA_015680685.1 Gnetum montanum
AGCACACACACATACTCACATTAACTACTGAGTTTATTTGGAGGTATCTGGGCCTTGGTGTTGCCAGAGACCAACATGCACCTAAATCCTGTTCGAGGACACTCGTTGGCGGTTGCATCCCAAACGGTCGCCAACAGGATGACATGTGGCTGCATTGCCCGAGTGCAAAGAATATTACAACTGTACAGTGTGCTACATGCCAGCGTGTACATGCTGGGCGTATGAACCCAACGTACAGGCTTGACCAATACAAAAGAATTGAACTTTACAAACGAACATTACTATTACAACAGAGAATCTTGAACATGCCCTTGGATTTGAGCTCTAGTGTCATGAGAATGTTGCCTGTAGATTTTCAGCTCATTTGGACTTGATCTAATACGGTTTTGGAAGGATTTAAGTGGTGTACGATATGCTGCACATTGGGCGTGCACGCTGGGCATGCAGATCAGCGTGCAGGTTGGCTAAATCGTCTGATCAACCTGGCTTTTGGTGGTGCACATTGGGCATGCACGCTGGGTATGCAGAGTATGTATGCTCAACGTATAAGTCATAGAAGTGCATCATTTCAAGGTTGAATCTTCATTTTTGGGAGCCTGGGATGATGCCTGAAAATTGCCTTACCTTTGAGAGTCGATTGTAGGTGGAGATCTTATTCTGGGGTGCCTATTTTGAGAGATCCTTGATGGTGCACGCTGGGCGTGCATGAATGAAAACCCATCATTTGGAGCCCAAAATTTGATTTTCAGGTGCCTGAGATGATGCCCAATAGTTGCCGTACCTCTGGGAGTTGATTTCAGGTGAAAATCTTGCTCTTTGGTGCCTGTTTTGGGCCATTTTTGGTGGTGTATGCTGGGTTGTACGCTTGTCAGCATACACCAAAATGTATCCAGTGTACACACCTATAAATGCCTCATTTTAGGGCCTAACATGTAATTTTTAGTAGGTTGAGAGCTACTGGGGACCTTGGTGAAGGTCCTGGGGGGTCCAGATGCTTAATTATGGCATGTTTTGGCTCATTTTTGGGGCCTAAAAGTTGCTGCATGCTGGGTGTGCAGGCCCGTGTGCAAGAAGTATACTTAGTCAAAACTAAGTGTTTTGAGTTTGAAACTTGCAGTTCTTGTTGCCAGATGTTGATGTAGTCTCCAATGGATCTCGGGGAACTTTTACTTGCTTGATTCGACTCCGTTTGATGCTATTTGTGAAGTTCACAAGTTTCGGTCATGTTGGGAAGCATCATGACTTAGCTCGATTCTTGTCCAAAAGTGTTAGGTTCAAATTTTTGTGATGTTTCACCTCATGGGGGCTACAAATGTGCCATTTTTGATGAAAATGTTTTTTCCATTTTTCTAACTCCTACAAAGGTTTATCTAAGAAATCAACTATTAAACACCAAATTATTAGAGTTAAACCTTTCCAACAAGCTCTAGTGAAATTTATAATAAAAAATAATAAATAATTAATCAAATAATAATAAAATAATAAATCTACCATGGTCCAACCTTAGCCAAAGTATAATCAAATAACGAGAGAAAGTATTCGAAAATTTAAAGTTACACATTATATATCTACTAATCCATGGATGTGTTGTGATTGTAGATAGTACTAGAAGTGAAATACACATAAGAATTAAGATCATATCAACCAAGGGAGAAAAAACCTAGAATGGGCAAGGGCTAAGAATAGGCCTAAGAAGACCCACCTACAACCCACACCACAAGTCCTCTTAGGGAAGAGGCTGAGGTGGAATCTATTTGATAGATTCTCAAACCAACAGCAACAACAAAACACTCCCATCGGGATGATGCACCAACTTAATAAGAAAATCTTGAGGTGACCTTTACAGAAGCTTTCATGAGTTAGATTAGATCAAGAAAGGTTCAAAAAAATAGTGCTCCAAGAGTTAAACTCCTAGAGCAAGCACAAAGAGAAGTGTAGGACCAACTAAGGGCCTCATCCATGTGGCTAATCATCACTTCCACTAGGGAATGGTACATGGAATAGAAATTCCTATTCTGGAACAATAGGTAAGTTAGTTCAATGGTCAAAATCAAGAACATCTCAGTGTCCTACTTGGTTTAGGCCATTGTTGAAATGCTTGGGTTGCTAGAAACAAGGGCAAGTCTCACTAAGATTCCAATGTAGGTGAATCCTAGCATCAAGAAAGAATGGATGTAGTAGTACTATGGTGTTAATCATAGGAATTTGGTGTGCTCACACCAGTTGAAAGGATCCACTACAAGATTGTAGCCTTTCACTTCAATCCCATGGTGAGGCTAAGAAAAATCACTACCTTTTTTGGCCAAGTATGTGCCACTTTAAGTGGGAGATTCCCTATCAACCTTTCATAATTGATCTATTTAGAGATGGAAAAGTGGTTTAAAGAAAATGAATATGGAAGGAAAGCACTCCCCTTCTCATGCCTCATTAGAAAAATTTGTCGAAGGGGAGGAATAGTCCATTATACAAATGATGCTATCAAACATGTTCTTGTCACTTATTGGATGCATATGATGAAAGAAAAGACCCCTACAATGCCCATTCAAGAAGAGGAGCAAGAACCACCACCTCTACTTGCCACTCAAAAAACTATGCCAGATGTTGATGCAATAGCCCAATAGTTAATAAATAGTGAGAATGGTTCTTGTGCGAACAAGAGTAGCAAGCAGGCATGAGTGGTGAGGACCCATCTATGTATAGACCAATAATGAGTCACCTAAGTGAGGTGACCTAAACAATTAGCTTGATGAATGGAGGTGGATCTTTTTTCTTAGCCCAAAGAACATAGTTTCTTGCAAGGTTGAATCCTAGCACTAGAGAGGTCATGGTATCTCTTGTAGGATAATAGTCACTCTTAGAAATTTCTAGGAATGTTGCGACCTTCTTGGTACACTTGGAGGAAGGTGAGGGAATAACAGTATTAGTGATATAGCACCAAGGTTAGGAGATAGTAGTAGAGGTGGTTGTTAACTAAATTGCCAAAATGCTCAACGCACTTGTGACATTTATACTAGATGTCACTGAACTTAAGGATGTGAAAATGTCCATACGAATCATAAGTGTTAGAATAAATGTAACACATCATGAAGAGTTGCTAGACTAACTAATGGGAACTAGGCAATTTCTTCCAGATGTCTTTGATCTTCTAAACAATATTATTGCAACCTAGTCAGAGTTGCTAGAGGTAAGGGGCAAGAACATCATCTTGGAGGGGCAACTCAAAATAACTAAGGAGTTAAACGAATGCTTGACTACTAAAGTTGCCGAATTAAGAGCCCACATTGCCGATCCTACATTTCTCAACCCTACATTGACAAGAGATAAAACTCTTGAATAGCTTCACACTAGATTGAAAGGGGTTAAGGATGCAATGGAAATAATGGTGTTCTACCGATCCTTGGTAGAGGCCACATAGAACAAAATTCATAAGGCCTTGGATTAAACTTGCTAGGAGAATGTGCAATTGACCATAGAGAACCATCACCTACAAAATGTTTATGATCACAAATAGAAATTAATGAAATTCATCCATTAACAGTAGGAGAAACTGGCTAGAGCCAACACAATGCTAAGGAGATTGATAGTAGAAAACAAAAACCTCTCCATGGAGGAGGTTTGTGCCCTTCCCTAGAAGATTGCAATTGAGGTAGCTACCTAGAAATCAGAGGTTCTCAAATTTGAGAGAGTTAAAGATCATTATAGAGAGCAGGTTGGTCTACAAAAAGAAGTGAATAAAAAACATATTTAGTTTACGAAAGTGAAAGTAAATGAAACCCTTTGGTAACTCCAAGAAGGAAGAGAATTATGGTGGCTTATCATTGATGGGATAAATGCCTAAAATAAAGTGAAAATTTGCATGAAGGAGTTGCAAATTGAGGAGATAGAATATATGGAGCTCACCAATCTCTGATATGCAAATATAGCCATGTTGATTACTAGAAACCTGTAGTCAGAACTAGAGAAGTAGATGGCCAGCTCATACTTGTTGTATGAGGCTAAGTTCAAGCATCATAAAGACACTAAGCAAAAGCTTGCAATGATAAATGCTAAAATGAAAGTTGTCAAGGGAAAATACACTAATCAAAGATCTACCACTGAGAACCTAGCTAGAAGGATGAATGACTACCAAGAGCTGTAGAACACAGTAAAGGATTTTGATGTTGAATGCAAACTATTAATTGTCTGGTTTGTTAATGTAAAGGAGTTGTTCTTAGTAATGCCAGGTATGTGGGATATCATCATTCCAACCCAAATTGGTGATGTCACATGGACTATGAATGATTCCCAAAGTAAGGAGGAGAAGATGAAGGCATTACTGAGGGCCTTTCACCTTTCATCGAAGGTTGTAATTGCAGCAGGATAGCCACCACATGTTCTTGAAGTCAGTGAAGGTCATTTAGAAGTCAAGAGCCTCCACCATCGAGGACTATCTAATCTTCTCCACCACCTTCATGCCATCAGGGAATGTGCTATCCAATTTTATGTAGTCATGTAATGGTGTTTAATTTTGTGCCATGAACACCATAATTTTTGTAATGTATTGATTTGTACACTTGGGCACTTAGTTTTATTATGTTAATTTGTTATGTCAAAAGTCAGTTAGGAATCCCATACCTTCCCAATTTTGTAAAGAAACATAAGGAAAAGTTTTCATTTAGTCATTGGGGTATGATGAGAGTCAAAGTGTCACATTGACAAGCCCCTATTGATGTGGACTCATTGATGGGCCCCTGTTTACATGCTATTGCCTTATCGACGAGGCCACATCAATGTAACATTTGCTATGTCTACGAGGCTCCATCGACGTAGCCTTGTAATAAAAACTATAAATATAAGATCATAGATATGTTTATGGGAGGGAAGTCATACTAGTAGGAGAGCTCTTGTAGTTTTTTTATTTGAAAGTTAGAATATTTCTCTGAGTGCCTATAGTAGGAGTCAAATAGTGTATGGATCTTTATTTGATCACTGTTGTACCTAAACCACACTAGTGTGTATGGCAATAAAGATAAGCCTTTTGATCAAACTTTGCAACACTTAGAATATATTAGTGATTTATTTATGTATTCATTATTTTTATTAAATATGCAATTAATTAAGCTAAATTAGACTTTAAGCAATTAGTTAATTACCTAAGCTAAATAGATTAAACACATAAGTGTGATTGCTTTGAGCATAAACACGTATTCACTTGGTAATCCTAGCAATGTTATTTCTTGGTGCACCTAGTAGCATAGCGCTTGGTAACCCAACAATGGATATGTGGGTTCAAGATGTGTACAAAAAGTGGGATTAGATGCTTATGTTAGGACTAGGTAGAGATTAGTTAAGTAGTTAAATTAAATTAGTTATTTAAATGCTTCATCTCTCTATTTAAGTACCAAGAAACATAAAATAAAAAATAATCAAAATCATATGCCTCAATTATACATAACCATACCATGCACATCACAAGTGTAATTGGGAAGACAATGAATGACCATTAGGGCAATGTTCACATCCTAGAAGACTAGTGTACCAGAAGACATAGAGTCCTTGGAATTCAACTAGATCATGCATGAACACTTTGTGATTCGTATGGTTGAGCATAGGGGTACCTTCACTGCTCATCAATAAGTATGACCACTTTTATCATACATGTAACGCTTGGTAATCCTAGTAAAGCCCAATGTTTGATAACCTAGTAGTGTTATACATGTTTAGGATGTGTACAAAAAGTGGGAATAGGTACTTATGTTAGGATTAGTTAAGTGTTAGCTAGTTGGATTAATTTAGTAGTTAATTATCTTATTCTTAATTCTTACATGACTTAGAACATAAAAAGATAAAAATGATAAAAATCACAGGCCTCAGTTATACTTAACCATACCCTTGTACTTCACAAGTGTATTTGGGAAGGCAATGATTGCAACATTAATTTTACCTCCTAGACCAGTGCCCTAACAAATCCTAAAGTTCTTGAAATTTGATTGGATCATGCATGAATGCTAGTGATTTCTATTATTGGGCATAGGGTATACTTGCTTCTCATCAATCTGTCATGATCATTAACAAATCATTAGTAGAGCTGCCCTTAGCTCTACCAACATCAAATCTATTTTTATCATTCTTGTGTAAGTAGAGGAAAGTTAAAAGAAAAAAGATGAAGGACATGCAACTAAAATAATGATAGCAATAACATATTGGAACATGGAAAATAATTCTTTCCCGCCAAAAAATGGAATTTGTTAGACAAAAAATTTTCTTTAGCCTCCCTAGATAATGTGCATGATGAAAGGCAAGTTCTAGGTAAGCTCATTATAGACAAAGTCGAAAAGTAGAAAAAGAAAATTGACAAGTATGAGACCAATGTTGGTCAGTCATGACTCTTGGTGCTTAGACTCTAGAAACATATAAAATTTTGTAGCAACAAGACAGAAATTTAATGTTTCCAAGAAAAAGAAAAAAATAGAACCAAAGTTCTATTTGCAATTTGAGAATTCCCAATTTAGATGGGAAAAATCTATTTTCCTTCAACTGATATGATCATCATCCCAAAAAAAGGTTCACCACATAGAGTAAAATGTAGTGAAAAAAATAGAAAAAAGCAAGGTAAATTAGAGAAGCATCCATAATTTTCATGAAAGTTGCAAACAATGCTAATCATAAAAATCCTCTTCTTAACTAGAAGAAAAGGAAAAATGTTATGGAGAAGATGCTATAGAGTGTAAGATGTAGACCATAGAAAGGTCTTATTGTCACTATAGGCAAAGAAACTCATCATAATAAATTCCAAATCCTAGATTAATCTTTGTATCCTATCTAGGAAATGTCATACTCCATCAATTCTAAAAGCACTTGAAAATGTTTAGTGTACACAAGAATAAGAAAGGTAAAGGAAATTGAAAAATGAAGATCTAAAAATACCCTCACAAGTATATGAAGTTTTCATCATCTTATGATACATAACTCGGTGAAGGATGTGGCACAAAACTTAAACTATTAAATATAATGAGGAATGGACAAGGATTAAAAGAATTTCTCTTTTAAAAGCTATATCTCTCTCTTTCTTACAAGATCTTACCTTGGATCCATTCATTTTTTCTTGTTGCCATACATTTGTGGTTCATTAGCCTATGCTCATTGCATCCTAATGTACTCCTTAAATGCTAGTTAGATATCCCTGAAAAACTCATCAATGATGTATACCTATAAAAAATATTATCTTGAGTTTAATGTAAGTTGTATAACCATTCCTCATCTTTTTCTTCCCTTTTATTAAAAGGATAAGACATTGTTTAGTTTCACTCCAATTAGAGTAGAGAGTCCACGTTAGTCATAAAAACTTCTAAAGATGGGCTTACCTTCCCATCAATTACCTTGTGCGATGTATTCTTTTCTAATCCTACAAAATGTCCTTGTCCATTTAATTTGAAAATGTATTGTGTAGGCCATTTTTCATCATTTCAAGAAGAAAGTTTTAAATCTTACAATAAACATTGAAGTTTCTTTGGCATTGCCAAGTATATTATACACATCATGAATAATGATTTGATTAAATAAACCAAGGAAAAGATTATCACTCTTATAGTAGTTAAAGCCATTAGAGGAGAAAAATTTAAATTTTTCATGTTAAGATTTGAGGATTATCATAGAGTCTATAAGTAGCTAAAAACAAAGATAGGAGAGGCATATTCAACCTCCAAACATCAACATTGATTCAAGGAGTTCATACAAAACCAAGAATAATCCTCTTACTCATGACACATTAGTGAATAATGATCTTCAATAGTGAAATTTTCATTACAAAGTATTGATCAAGTTCAAAAAACTTTTTACCTAATATTATAAAGACATTTTAGAAATTATAGAAATTTTAGAAATAGATCTCGTGCATCAAGGAAAAGAATGGGGAGGCTGAGAGAAATATTGAAGAAACTGTAAAACAAAAAAAGTTATTAGATAGAAAGTAATAGAAAGCTCAATGCATTGCACAATGTCTGTTGTGACACAAAAAGTTGTCGGGGACTTGCACCCCTCATCAGTGTGTTTAGGCAATGCGACCAGGCAGCCGAAGCTGCAAAGGCAAGGGAATGAGCATGCTAGTACATGTATAAATAGGGTCCCAACTTCTGAAATTAGAAACTCCCGCTCATTAAAATTAGAATGGGCCCCATTTATCATAGGCGAGATGGGGGTGGGACGATGTACTAACAAAACGATTACAGAACAGTATTTCAAAGGCGAACATGAAACATTCAAAAAATTAGATCGTTTTGGCAGAGCCGAAGGCTTTTTAGGGTCTAGGGGAACCCTCATGTTTGAATGGTGGACATGAGGGGTCTGACATCAAAGAATTTCATGCACGCAGATGTTCAGCTGAAAACAGCAACAAAAAAAGATCTTCAACAGCAATGAAGAGACGAGCTACAATGATGGTGGCGAAGAAACAGCCAGAGGTTGTGATGAAACTGAAACTAAAGAAAACACCTTCAGAAGAAACCACAACCAAGAAGACCAACATAAGCAGGGTGGTTGTCAAAACACAGATAAAAAAGGAAACATGTTGTGGTCCACATAATCTTGCAACATGATCAAAACCCATGGAGAACCTGCAAAAGGATTAAAACCTAACCAAAAATGAAAAAAATCTGAAAATGGTTAGAATCCAGAGAATAGTGAAAGATGCTATCAAGCAAGGCTCTACAATTCCAAGGCAATGAGATAGAGAGAAAAATATTATAAATTTTAGAAATAGATCTTGTGTGTTAAGGAAAAGAATAGGGAGGCTGAGAGAAATATTGAAGAAACTATAAAATAGAAAACTTATTAGATATAAAGTAATAGAAAGCTCAAAGCATTTCATAACGTCTATTGTGACACAAAATTATTTTGGGGACTTGTACCTCTCATTAGTGTGTTTAGGCAATGTGGCCAGGCAGCCGAAGCTACAAAGGCAATGGAATGAGCATGCCAGTACATGTATAAATAGGGTCCCAACTTCTAAAATTAGAAACTGCCACTCATTAAAATTAGAAACTCCCGCTCATTAAAATTAGAAACTCCCACTTAGTAAAATTAGAAACTCCCACTCATTAAAATTAGAAACTGCTGCTCATTAAAATTAGAAACTCTCGCTCATTAAAATTAGAGTGGGTCCCATTTGTCATAGTCATTTAACTTGAGGTAAAGCTAATTAAGTAGAAAGGGAGAAAGTTAAGGCTTGAGATAGCACTTATAGTAAAATAAGATGTGTAGAGGCTCCTTATAGTAAGTCTCATACAATGTGTAGATTATTCTTCATGGATTTTTAATATGGTAGTGGTTCTTGTTAGTTTTAACATGCATTTGGACTCATTGCCCTAAACTCAATTTCCATGTTGATGTTATGGATTCCAACTTAGAAGGAAAATTGAACATCATAAACCAAAATTCAAAGTCATTAAAGGTCATATATACATATGGAAATATAGAAAATTGAAGTGAAGACTTAAAGTCAAAAGGCAAAAGTCAAAGATCAAGAGAAGACAAAGTGTAAGAACAAAGCTCAAGTGAAGACACACTAAATTTTTTTAAATATAAGAATAAAAGCCTTGTAATTTCTATTTGATTTATTACCCCACATAGGCCAAAATAGGAAATTCTATTTATTTTTTTGTAAAGATTGATGGGTGAATGTAATTAAATAATGATCCTTGTCTCTTATGGACCTTTAATTTCCAACCTATTTTTCATGAGAAAAGAATCATCTCATCATATATCATTATAGCCCCTTAAATTGGCTATAAATATGTGGGGAAAATATATTGTACTTGATGATCATGTAATAAGATTATTTGGGTTACAAAATTTTCTCCATTAATTCATCATTCATCACATTCATATTTTCATTACCATTCATCATTGCTTCATTACGAATTCATCAATTCAAAATTTCAACATTTATTAAAATTTATTAATTATCTTAGCAATAAATTTTCACTTCATCTTATCAACAATTCATCAATATCAACAATATCATTAAATTATTTTGACCAAATTCATTGAAGTTTAATTTCAACATTTTATTTAAAAGATCAAAGGTCATCAAGGTGGTACGAATTAATTTCATCTTAAAATCAACTCAAATCATTTGAAACTATATCATGAATTTTTCTATAGCTTGAGGTAACATCAACAATTCAAGTTGCATCAAAATTTGATATTATAATTTATAGAAATTTAAGTTTTTTTTCTACAACGTCACAACTTAATCATGAGTGTTGGTAAATTAAACCACGACTCATCGTTATCTTGTGGTATTTACAAAATCAAACCAAAAGTTCATCACCACTTGTGGTCATAAAATTCATCATTAAAGGTCAACCATGATTCGTGGTGAAGTGTTTTGACATAATTAGATAGTACTATGTGATAATTTTTTCATGTAATATTTGACTAATCAAAGGAATTCCAATTGAGCTAAATTTTTTTAGGAAGATAGATCTTTTGAAGAGCTTTTCAATGAGCTTAAGATCACCTAAAAAATCTAAATAACATGTGGTTAGCTCATGGTTTGAGGATCATAACTATTTTTAAAGATCATAACATGTGGTTAGCTCATGGTTTGAGGATCATGATTTGAAACCTGAAATAATTTTGACATAGATGCACTTGAAGATATATAGTCCAAATAGAACTTTATAACTTAGCATTACTCACTAGAATTGAACCCATGACTTAGAGATTCCAAATCAAGAGTCTTGCCACTAGGCTAACATCTTATTGTTAGTTATGATTTTATTATTAATCCTAATGATATTAAGTTCTCTTGAGAAGTGCAATGATAAAAATTTAATTTGGATTTATTAGCAATTATCCCAAGGGATGCTATTTTCCTTTGTGTTTTTTGTTACAAGTGACTGGGGATCACTTTATAACCTTTTTGTTAAGGTTTTCAGTTTTGTATTCCAGATTACAGTTCACCTTAACAACACCTCCTCCATCCTCCTTGATGATTAGTAAAAAACCACTTTTATAACCATGTGGGAAATGTTTGATTATGTAATAATGACCTTTGAGAAATGTTGGGGGTAACATATTAGAGAATCATTAACTACATTTTCCATAACTTCATACACAAAACTATGGAGGATTACATTGATGATGTTATGATTAAATATAATGTTGCTAAGCATCATTGTTGAAGTGTTTATTAGCTTCTCATTATGTGAAGAAAATTTTTGCCAACGTTCAATCCTAAAAAAGTACATCTTTAAAGTCTCATCTAGGAAGCTCTTGGAATTCCTAGTCTCAAATAGAGGAAAAGCGATGGATACCAATGAAATCAAATCAAATTTAGAGATGCCTAATTCATTGTATTGGGTGTTTAATTAGTTTTAAAGTAATATAGAACCACTAAATGGGATGACCAAATCAAGATTGATGCATAACAGAGGAGGTAACTTGATTGATGGGGATGATTCAGTTGTTAAAAAACTTATGTGTTTTGATTTTGTAATTGTGATAACTTCACAATATGGATGATTTTTATGCTGATACTAGGCTTTTTTTAAAGCTCATTATGTGTTTTATAAGCTTTTCAATTTTTAGATTGATTGAAATTTATTTGATAGTTTAAATCTGGCCTACAAAAGGGATGGTGGATAAAATTATTCAGCATCCAAATTAGCAATTGGGGTATTATGAGATGAATATTTTTACAATATGAGAGAGTTATGAAGTGAGTAAATACTTGATAGAAAGCTCTTCAAAAACTATACCTCAATATAAAATTTGGGCTTGATTTAGGTTGATTTGGTAATTGAAATTTGTTACATAAGAGTAGCCCCAAATGTGATTTTTTACTTTTAAGAAATTGCAATGAAGTTTGATGATGCTCAAAATCTTGATGAATTGATTGAATACATATGTGCACTTGAAGCTAAAACTAATTGAAGATGAAATATAATAACAATGATCAATGAACAATAAATTTTAAATAGATTAATGATTTCTAAATAATTGGATTGATGAATTAATGAATGTTGGTGAATATGATGAATGTTGAATGATGAATTGATCATGGGTGATGAAAATTGTTAAGAGTGATAAATAATGAGTTGATGAATGAGTGATGAATATGGAAAGAGATTTTGTAATTAAATTATTCTTCTTTCTTCACAATCAAAATACGACAGAACATGCCTATGTATTTGTAGGCATTTAATGGGGCCATGATAGCTATAATTTAGGCTATACTTCAATTACATCTATTCATCATTCTTTTAATAACATAGAAAGTACATCTATATTATTTATTTATGTTATATGAAATAAAAAATTAAATGAAATCATTTGAATTTATTTTATGTCTTCACTTCATTATGCTATATTTCCATATGTAAATATAAACTTTAGTAACTTTTATTTGTGTTTATGATGCTCAATTATTCTTCTAACTTGGAATCCATAACATGCGTATGAAAATTGATTTATGAACAATGAGTCCAAGTGCATGCTTGAACTAACACATAGAACATAAGAGAGTTGAGAGGATTGTAAGGAAGAATTTAGTCCATAAGAGGCTTATCTCTTTACTTAAAAACAAGTTCCTACCTTTCACTACATTGCTATAGAAGGATGCAAAGTACACCTAGAATGAAGAATGTGAAACTACCTTTGAAAAGATTAAGAATTATTTACTAAAGTATCCAATTATCATTCTATCTCTATATGACAGACTTAGAGATGATCATCAGCTTAGTGCTAATGTAGAGGAAGGGTGATAAAATTAAGCATCTAATCTATTATTTTGGCAAAAACTTGTTTCTTATAAAAATCTAGATATCTAATTATTGAAAAACCATCTCTCTCTCTTATGTTCTTTCAGAAAAAAATCAAACATTAATTGCTTAATCAAAAGACTTCTGTTATCAACAAGTAAAACATCCTAAAGGACCTTCTAGAGCATTGCACCCAAAGTACTAGCTTGATAAAATGGACCTTCAACCTAGAAAAGTATGACTTAAATTGCATATTTCAAAAGAGTGTTAAGGGACAATGTGTCAGTGTTGTAGAAAAATTTGTAGATCTACTAATAGGAGATGAGAAAATTATAAAAGTAATTTCCATAGGAAGCCATTAAACTATTTGTGGAAAAGAAGGATACTTGGCTCCAAAAATGCTTTAGAAGCAAGGGTAATTGTTGTAATAATGACTCTAGATAAGAAGACATATCCCTTATCATTTAGACTCAACTTCTCCTACACAAATAATAATGTAGAGTATGAAGGCTTGATAAGAGGGCTTAATATTTATCTGAATGCAAAGTTCTCTAGGCTTAAGGTATATGAAGATTTCCAACTAGTAACTAATTAGATGAAAGGCCAAGTTGAATGTAAGGCTAATCATCTAAAGTCATACCTTTAAAAAGAAAAGGAGTTACTCAACTATATGAAGTTCTTTAAGATCAAAGCTCTCTTAAGGTGAGAGAATCAAATAGTAGATGCATTAATTGGTCATGTAAGTTCTAGACTAGGGGAAAATGCATTACAAATTCAAGTAGAAATAAAAGCATTAAATCAACCTATGATGAAAACAAAAAAAGGATGAGCAACAATTAGTGTCTATCATTGAGTTGTTACAGAGGTTGGTAGAGAAGAAGCCCTTTCAACCTACCTTCTTAGACATCACAACAATGGCAAATAGAACATGACAAATGACATGAAAACATGGAAATTTTCATAGGCTATATAAAATTTCTTAAGAACATTTTCAAAACCTAGTAGAAGACATTCAAATTATTGTAGCCTAAACCTTACCGTATTGACTATAAAATTGTGTAGAAAGTCTTTCAAAGAACCCTTATTCATATGCCTTAAATATAAGGAGAGTAGAAAAATTTTGAAAGAGGCACATTCAAGCTTGATGGAAATCACCTGAGGTCGAATTATTTGGTGTCAATCTAATTAGGTTAGGTTATTTTTAGAAACATTTTATAGAACACTATATTAAATACTCAAAAAAAACTTCAAAGAGTGCAACATGTATAGTCCTTTTATTACATAAATAGTTATAGGGTTGCACGACATTAACACTACTTAAGTCTTCAAGTAATGTAGATCATATCTTATCTGTCCAACTAATTTGCCATCTTCTGCATCTCATGTGTACATACTCACTACCACAAGGTATTTCACAAAGTAAGTCAAGTTTATAGCCATGAGAAAGATTACCAGAAAGTATGTAACCAAGTTTCTCATTAAAATATATTCTCTTAGTTTGGCCTCCCTTATACAGTTATAAGCTACAATGGTCCTTAAATGAAGTCTTAAGAAATAAAGGTCAATTAATGAACAAACAAATTATTCATCTATTAAAGAGAATAGTTAAGGAAAATCTAGGAAGATGGCATGACAATATAACATATGTACTATAGGCTCACAAAACATCAAAATGGCAACAAGAGCCACATTGTTCTCCTTATTATTTGCAGTTGAACTTGTCCTCCTAGTTGAAATAAAAATTCCTAGCCTGATGTTGATTATCAAAGAGCAACTTATAGATGAAGATGATAGAAAACATAAAATAGAACTTTTACAATTTTTGGAAGAAATAAGATGATAAGATTTTAAACATATAGTACAATATCAAAAAAGGATTAAAGAAGCCTACAAAACACACTTCAAACATAGAGAATGTAGGTAGGAGAATTAGTTTTAAAATCAAACTTAGCATAAAAAGAAAAAATGTTTCCTTCCAAGTGGATAGGTCTTTATGTAGTAATAAAAAAATTTGATAGAGAAGCCTAAAAATCATAGGATCTTGAGGGTAATTTAGACAGAGGACTAATTAATATTAGTTTTTTAAAAATATTTTATGCTTGAAATATTATCTATGTAATCTTCTTCTACTAAATATAAAAAGTTTGATTTAGTTTTATGGTATGTGGGGTTTGCTATTATTTTTCTTATTACTTGTTTTCTCATTTCATCCTAGATTTCTAACTTGGCATGCTTAGCCTTTACAAAAAAAGAAAAGAAAAGTGTAAAGAGAGTGAAAGAAAAGGAACCATTTATATGCATGTGCAAGAAGTGAAAGAATTGAGAGCATTGATATAGAGATAATTTGAATCAAAATAACCTAACATGAGACTCTATGATAGAACATAAATGATGGGACGCGATATCGCGTATGTGATATCGCGGTGCACCGTCATATCTATAAATAAGAGGCGGCTCTCCCTTGTTTCCAGATCTAGGCCTAGACCATAGGGAAACTCTAGCAGTTTTCCCCTCTAGAGATAGATTAATTTCCATGTGCCCATAGTAGGAACTTCAGAGTGAACGGATCTTTATTTGAGCAAACATTGTACCTGAACACAAGTTTGTGTACGACAATCAAGACAAGCTTCTTGGATAAACCCTGTAGTGCATGGAATAGGCTAATTAGGAATTTATTTACTATTATTTATTAATTGTCATTTAAATGCTTTATTAGGAATTAATTCTCTCGCAACCCTTCTCTCCTAGTTAAGTGCCTTAGTACGACCACTTCGAGCACGTGCGTTACACGTGGTGATCCCAGCAATGACTAGTGTTTGGTAGCCACAGTTGCATTGGTTCAGGGTGTGTATGGAAGTGGGAAAAAATGATGATGCTAGGTTAATTTAGACTTAGTTAATTAGTTAAAGTTAGAAATTACCCTTCAACTCAATAGCATAGGAGATAAAATAGAAAAGCTATAAAAATCATATACCTTAGACTTACTTAACCATACACCATGATAAATACAAGTCTGGGAAGATAACGAATAATTAACCTTAAGTGTTCCATGAGGCGTGTAGGAACTTAGTCTGCAGAGTTCGAACGGATCGTGCGTGTTACACTCGTATTTGTATGGTTGAGTGTAGGGGTACCTCGCCACTCATCATAGGCGTTTTTGCCGGGGACTAAGTGTTTGTGCACTAAGTAGAACAATAGGAAATCATTCACATCGTTGGGAGCTTAAATGAACCTTAGGGTTAATTAAATAAGAAAAAATTATATAACGGTTAATAGCACACCGAATTAAATAACAATGTCTTCTTCTCACAAGAGCATTACACCACCTAGGGACAATACTAGAGACAGTCGGCAATCTTAAACGCATAACCTAAATTTGCCAGTTCCTCAAAAATATAGGGTGGAATATACTCATCCCGATGAGTATATTTCCAAATTTACTTTTATCTTCCATTAAGATGAACAGATGTGCTGGAGAGACTTGCAAGGTAACATTGTGTTACCTCCGGATCATGTAGTCCCAAACATGCTTCTCCGTGCTTTGGCACAGATTGGCATGACAAAATTATATGCTGAATACGTTGCAGAAAATTTTGACATGAGGGATTATCATCCCACAGTTGCACAACGTATGAGGGACTCAAGGTAGGAGAGCCAACATACATTGTTGAAGGGAAAAGAGGTCTCACATGTCCTAAGTGAAATTGAAGATGGTGAACCACTTATAATGGGTTCTCTATCGAAAGATGTTCCCCCTCCTAATGATAATGAGGAGGTGGGGTATCAGAACCTACACTCCATGATACACAACCCTAGTTCTGATCCTCGTGAACACCAACTATTCACTGAGGGAACAACAACACATAACAAGGATGGGCACTCTGATCATTATCACGATCGGGGTCGAAGCATAGAAGAGAAGGTAAGAAACATCGTCATGGTGATGGTTCTCCTTCTTCTTCCCCTTCATCACATCACTCACCCTCTCCTTCCACCTCTGGGTGTAGCCATCATGAGCATAACAGTGAGGATAAAGGTAGGAAAAATGAGAGACCTCGACGAGAGAGTCGAGAGAGAGGACAAGGACATGAATGAAGGGAAAGTAGGGAACAACAAAGACATCATAGACATCATGAAAGAGATGATCATAAAGAACCCCTACTGGCCACCCGAAGTATGCTTGATATAACAGAGGTAGTAAGAATCCCAACAAGTCATTTAAAAGATAGTCAGGTCAAGCGTTTAGACATGAACAATATCCCACACTTTGAGGGGGGATACAACGCTGATCTGAAGCATCATTTACAAGCATTCCACAATGCCTACACCTTGTAGAACATAGAAAAAAAGTGGCAAAAACTAAAGTTATTTCCTAGGACACTCACCAATGAAGTAGAGAGTTGGTACCAGTCCTTAGAACCAGAAAGCATTAGGAGGTGGAGTACGATGTTAGAACTCTTCAACGATAAATATCAGACGTACTCCAGAGTGTCTAATTTGCGTAAGTAGATCCAAGGATGGAAGTAAGGTACTCACAAACCCTTGGATGCTACCATGGGCTGCTACTATGCATTGTTACATCGTTGCTTGGACATTGGTTACGCACAGTGGGATCAACTCCACCACATCGTAGATGGGCTAAGGTATGAAACTAGGGGAACCCTTGGGATTTATGCCCAAGGGAGATTATCAAAACTTAGAGCCCATGAAATACATAGACTATTGTAGCAAGTATCCAAAGAAGAAGGTGAGCTACGAAAAAGAGAAAGTGTAAAATAATACAACCATGATCCCTCTCTTCGAAAGAAGGGAGTGAAATTTTGTGATGAGGAGGATGAGTCACCACTTGAAGAGTTGGTGAACAGAAAAACCTTGCCGATTCAAAAGCTAACAACAGAAGTATCAGCTAAGGTAGATCAACTGTGGGATTCCTTAGACTCCAGAATTGAAACTATCTTGAAAATTGTAGAGGAGTCTAAGGAGGAACGAAGTAGTGAAAGGAACAAGACAAAGCGGAGAGATTTAGGCCCTGCACATAACAAGGGTAAGGGGAAAATAACTATCTCCGATGAGGTTGAGGATTTGAACATAGACAATGATGGTGGATGTGAGATCTACCACTATGACCATCCTAAGGGATGTTGTCCAATCATCTCACATCTACAGGAGTCTAGGGTGTATGCACTTAACCTGAGACTCAACAAATAACAAACACCCCGACGGTTACCTTATCCTCAAGGTACCCCAAGGAAGTTCCACCAACCATTAACGTACTATCCAAGTGGAACTCCACCACAACCCATCAGACAACATCAGCAATGGCAATACCCATAATCATGGGGGATGCCACCGTCGACACAACAGTACCCTTACTGGCAACCTGATCCTTATGGCTATTATGTGTAGCAGCCAATTTCTCCAAATGATTCTATGGGTCATATAACCCCACCATGTTACTACCATGTTCAGGAGTATTTTAGGACTCCTTCTTCTCTGGGAGATGCCCCATGCCCATACTATCCTCCAAATCCATCCGCATCTCTTACACTGGTAGCTCCATCACCAACCGCTCCAACAAGGCCCAAGGTAATTCCCACTCAACTGCAACAACCCGATACCATGAGGGCTCCCAATCCTCAATTCTCAGTTTCTTCTAACAATTATATGCCAAAAAGACCTTTCTTTAGGACCAAAAATCCAACCAAGTCCTCGCCCTCACAAGCGGTTGAACATCTAAACACCTCCATACCAAATAAGATTTTGGGATCCCCTTCAACCCAGAAATTGAGGCCAATGCATGTTGTTATGTTAACACATACCATTACCAACTGGATTAAGGTAGCCCACCTTCCCAAGAAATTCTCTGATCTAGGAAGCCCCCTAATTTATCTCCAAGTCGCTGGGAATGAACCTCATAAGGCTCTTCTTGACTCAGGCTCTGGAGTCAACTTAATTTCACAAGAATTGTATAAAACTTGGAACCTGCCTCCACTCAAGAAGAGAAATATTTTCTTAGAGTTGGTGGACCAGTCCATCACTATTCCTTTGGGATAGGTTGAGGACATTGTCACCACCATAGGTGGTTGGTCATACCCGGTTGATTTCCTGGTGATCCAAATAAACAATGATAAGGGGACTTTCCAATAATAATGGGAAGGGCATGGATGAGCAAATTAGACACACGTCTAGGAATTTTTAATCTTTCCCTAGAAATATCCAAGAAAAATACCTTTGAAAAGATTGAGAAGAAGAAAGTTCCATGCATCGCATATAGTGACAGGGTGCCATTGCGTGCAGAAATCATGGGTAATGCAGAGTTTNAGAAGTTTAAACAAGAGCCCCTAGATTTGAAACCATTGCCCATCGGTTTGGAATACATGACCCTAAAAAATGAAAAATCGGTAATCATCAACGCAAAGATTGACCCAAGCAAAATGAGAGTTTGCTAAAGGTGATAAATAAGTGGTCAAAAGCCTTTGCCTGGTCATACCCTAAACTAATTGGAATAGATCGTAGGATATTCCAGTATAGGATATACACAGACCCCTCCATGAAGCCTCACAAGCAACCGTAAAGGCGATTGAACCCGAAGTTAAAACAAATAGTGAAAGAGGAGATAGAGCAACTTCTCAAGGCTTTGTTCATTTACCCTATTGCTGATAGTGAGTGGATTAGTCCTCTTGTAATTGTACCAAAAAAAGGAGGCAAATTGATGGTATGTATAGACTTTAGGCTATTAAATATGGCAATAGTCAAAGATCACTTCACATTGCCATTTTTTGACCAAGTCTTAGACACTATAGTAGGGCATCACTATTATAGTTTTCTAGATGGGTATAGTGGGTACAACCAAATACGAACCACACTAGAAGACGAAGCCAAAACAACATTCACCAGTCCTTGGGGAAAGTTTGCATACAAACAAATGCCTTTTGGCTTGTGTAATGCCCCTACCACATTCCAATGATTAGTTCTAAGAATATTTCAATAGCAAATAGGTAATGGAGTAGAAGTATTTATGGACGACTTCTCCACTTATGGGATGAGCTTTGATCAAGCCCTCGACCGGTTAGAGCAAGTATTGAAACGATGTGTTGAAACCAACCTAAAGCTCAACTAGCAGAAGAGCCATTTGATGGTTCAAGAGGGCGTAGTACTGGGGCATAAAATTTTACAATTAGGAATAGAGGTGGATCTGGAAAAAATTAAATTCATCCAAGGAATTACCCGACAACCAGAAACTGTCAAAGACATTCGGTCATTCCTTGAACATACTGGCTGCTATAGGAGATTTATCAAGAACTTCTCCAAAATTGCCAAGCCATTGGTGGAATTAACGAAAAAAGATGCACCATTCGAATGGATTAGGGAATGTGAACGAGCATTCCAAACTCTCAAACAGAGGCTTGTGGAAAGTGCCATTCTACAAGCCTCTGACTGGTCCAGGCCATTCCATATCATGATTGACACATCTAATTATGCCTTAAGAGCCGTACTAACACAATTAAATGAACAAAAACAACCTTATTACATCCACTGTGCCAGTAAGAGTATCACTGGTGCACAACTCAACTACATGACTACAGAAAAGGAATTAATGGCTATAGTGTTTGCACTAGATAAATTTAGGCACTATGTATTGGGCTACAAAGTATACATCCATACGGATCATAGTGCAATTAGGTTCCTTATGAACAAGCCAACGGTTAGCTCACGTATCATACATTGGTTGGTAATTCTTCAAGAGTTCAATTTAACGATAGTATATTGCAAAGGCACCGAGAATGTAGTTGCATATCACCTATCTTGATTGTGTTGGGATAGCAAAGAGGATGAATATTCTGTATCTGACCATTTTCCTAATGAAACCCTCTTTGTCGGTGATGAGTGGCGAGGTACCCCTACACTCCACCATACGAATA